>JBBPBQ010000006.1:3560706-3604309 GCA_037974755.1 Cicer yamashitae
TTGGCAAAAGTTCATCAAAAATTTCAAACAAAACCCATAAAATTAATTATCATCCTCAATATAATGCAAATTTCGTCAAATTCATAACTTAAATCTTTAAATAAACTCATATTTTCATCTCTAAAAACATCAAATAAAGAATAAAAGACCAAATCGGAAAAAAAAAAGATAAAGGACTAAAACGTTAACTAAAATTAAGTTAATGGACCACGAGTGTAATTTAGCATAAAAAAAGTAGATAGTATGTTTAAGGTCAATTTTATAGGTTGATATTTTTAAATTTTCAATTCGACTTTTCATTTTCTAATTTATGCGTGTTAATCTTTATAAATTATTTCAAATATTTCTTCTTAAATTTTTAAATTTTTTTATAATAATTTTGAATTTTCTTTCCATCGTGTCTCCATTCTTATTACTCCATTTATAATGTATATATATATATATATATTTATATTTTATTGTTTAATTATATGATTCTCATGAATTCTAGATCTACATGGCGTTGATGACTTGGAGCAGTTATGGAAGCAGTTGTGGTTAAACTTCTAATAAGTTTTATAAAATGGGAAAAACAAAAGACACAAACATGTGTAATAAAATAAAAACAAAAGACACAAACATGTGTAACAAAATAATTAAATATAAATGTGACACCCTAAACCCCAAAATAATATATATAATAATTTATATCGTATTTCTATAAAATTTGTAGCGGATAAATGAAGATAGGTTTCCAAGAAAATAAAAACTTTTATATCTATTTTAAGATATCATGTTTCTCAAAAATCAAAAGGAACACTTTAAACTTCTTTACTCCTATAAAATAGTGCAATCTTAATAAGCTTGATTTAAGTATAATTACTTGATTTAATTCTAAAAACTTACTAGTACTTATAAGGTTTTCATACAAAAAGTCGTTTCAAATTAAATGAGTAAAATACAATTTGCAACCCTTATTCCCGGTATCACCTATCAGAGTGGGTTCCTCCCAACTTGAACTTGAAGATTCATTAACCTGTAACAACTGCGATTTCGCAAACGCAGGGCCAAGCCAGTCAAACACAAACAACGAAGGAGGTGAGTTTTGAAATCATGTTAATAATATAATATAAGTAAGAAGAACACGCAATTAATCATACATAAAACCGTATCATTACACAAAACATTCTTCAAGGAAAAACACCACGTTATATAGTCAAAATCAAGGAAAATCAATACATTTCACAATAACATCAAATCATCTAAGAAACTATCATCGCACACAATACATATTAATCACAACAAACAATCACACAAAAATGCAATGCTATGCATGAGCTTAGACTCTAATTCACAATGTGGTACCATTCTAACTCTGAAGTAATTGGTTAGGAGGCCATGATACTATGCCACCATCCCGGTGGACGGACAATTCAAATTGGCCCTGTCCTCATAGATCCCCTCAACTCAACCCGAGACACATATACGCGACAGTCGAGGTAAACGTGTGTTGCATGGTAGCTCCCGACATTTGGAGTGCTACCTCCAAGTCACCTAGGAATTCCCCACCCGAATACCTCCAAGGTCTAACAATCTTGCCTTAAGGCTCAACAGCAGACCGCCACGATCAGGCTCAATTCAGTTGTACTTCCCCGGAATCGCTAGGCTTGTCAGGCCCTACCTATATGATGACAAAATAATATTTAATTAATTTATCCCTCAAAGGGCTACTGCCGTACGTAGCAAGCCTCGGATGAATCGTTGGGAAATACGGTTTTCCCGTTCATCTCACAATATATTATACTCATGAATTCAAACGCTCTCTCACCCCTTACCTTATTTCGACGCTTTCAAACACGAATACGATTCCACGAGCAAACAGCCTTTGTTCATTGACTCTTTGTCCTTCAATCGATCTAACTCCACAGTTTATGGGTAAACGTTAAAAATAAATTATGAGGAGGCACTCTAAAATTAATTTCGAAATTCGGTCAAGGAATCTTACCATAAATCAGCAAACCAATCAGTGGATAATATAACCACTTTTCACACAATCGTTTTGGCGTTGGTTTCACTCAAATCGGACTTACGGTGAAGAAGAACGGTGCTAAATAACGAATTTTACAAGCGAAGAAGTCGGATATTTTAGAGAGAAATTGGTACGCTTAAAAATCTGAGAAAGTATGTTTATTTGACTACCTAAATGAATAAAACAAACATACTGAATTTTGGACGAGAACGGAGAAAATTTTCTGAAACAATTATCGATCACCGGTATCAATTTTCTTCTGTTTTTCCTCCAATTCCTCCTTGGAAGCTGCTGCCTGCCGTGCCCATACCTTTCTCTTCCTCTATTTGTTCTTTTATTCTTTAATTAGGTTTTACTTGGGCTTAACCCATGAAATACATTTTACTCTTTTTATTATTATTATTATTATTATTATTATTATTATTATTATTATTTTTAATAAAACCAACAATTACGGAAGTTATTTTTTTTAACACTTTTTTTTAACACAATTTAATTACTAATATTTCAAAACTACTACTATATAAAATAAAATAATTAATCTTCTAAAATACATTAGTAACCAAAACTCTTATATTCAAAATTATCACTATAATAATACTTATTTTTCAAAATACTAAAATTAAAATATTACCATCATTTGAGAATAGTCAAAATTATAAAAATAAATAAATATAATATCAAAACTTTATATTAATTTACTAAATCATAATAAATATATATAAAATCACCATGTCATAACAAGTATATAAAAATAAAGGAAATCAAACACAATATCACTACTATTCTGAGAAAATTATTTATAAAATAAATAATTAAAAATAGAAAATAGTTATAAATAATTGAAATATACTACGTGCATACTTAATATCAGTCAAATGTACAAAAAAATATTACATTAATTTGGTACAAGTATATACACGTAAAATCTTCTAAAATCTTATTCTTTAAAATATTACACTAAAATACTATTTAGAAAAATATATAAAATATAATATTAGTTATTTAGATTACTCATGTAGTCCAATATGTATAATAGTAGCACATCATCTAAAGCACCCGTATAACGAAAACTAATCACGAAATTTATCACATGTATTCTAAAGTAATTTTAACACCAAATTAATTATTTAAAATCATATTTCATTATTGAAATAGTTTATTATAAAATTTGGGGTGTTACAATTCTCCCCTCGTTAAAGAAATTTTGTCCTCGAAATTTTTGGTGAATAAGAAATAAACTAATATTTGACTAACTACCCTCAAGATTCAAACTTAGTCACAAATGATATAATAAACATATTTACGGCATTTACTACTCACTTAGACATAACATGTGAAGAATCCTAGCATGATAAGGTAATATGACACAACAAATCAATTAACACATATCAAATACGCTATCAAGTTCAACTAACAACTTAAACAATATTCTACTAGTTTTGGTCTCTTTAAAGAATGTCTAAATCCTAACAACAATTACTCTACAGGTTTCAAAAAATTAGACATCTAGAGAAACTTTTAAAATATTTCCCACCTTCAAGAATAACAAACAAAAACGCACATAACAACTCAATGACATGTAGTCACTTAAGCGTATAATCATAGTGAAATAGGACAAATATTTTCACATATGGTTTCAACCACACTCAAAGTATAACTTAATTTTAAAGTCTTATAAACAAAATTCATTTATAGAACTCATACAATAGTTCTAGTCCTTATGAAATGAGAGAATATAGAACAAATAAGATACTAACACAATGTCCTTAATCATTTTAAGCAAATTACTTAGAAGATCAAACATACTTAATTGAATGTTTAATTTAAGTACACACCACCAACCTAATATTTGCGTCACATAATCAGTTATTAACATTCAACATTGATGTCACATAAGACTCATAATCACTCAAAGTTGTATAAGAGGTGAACATGGTTTCTAACTATTTCCAAAATAAAATTAATAAGTATCTATAACAATAATAACAATGAGTTATCGTTGCCTCTTTTATTGACGATGAGTCATCGGGGTAGCTAGTCCCTCCTACTCATGTAGTCAACTACTTAAGGTAACTATAACTACAGTCATTCAAATTCAAACATGGGTAATTAAAAGTATTTTTAACGTGGTTCAGGAGTGCGAAGGCGGCGCCACAACTCCTACTCCTTACTTCAAGTTAAAAACTTACTTAATTACACATTCCCAATAATTTATTTGTAATTTACAACTAGTTACAACAACAAAAGAAATGACACTTACATCAACATATAATCAATAATCCAATTGTAGAAATATAGAACTATTTCACTTTTAGATGCTCTTGACTACTCTAACGCTATACACCAATTCCCAACAACTAGAACACTTAAAACACAAACAATTCAATATTTACATAATCACATACACATTCACATAGTTAACCCAAAAATTAGCACCATCATTTTACGTTCATCTCATAACTCAAACGTTGATTCAAACACATGTAACATACTCTCATAGAAGGCTAGCTGCTCCAAATGGATCACGCTCAAATTTTCTTTTGAATTAATCATCACTTAAAAGTTACAACAAACTAAAACATTGATTTCCAAGTAGCAAATAAGATAAATAATTATTTACTAGAAGACACAACACGCTACCAAACCAAATTGAATCAAGTAGTACATAAACCACTTTAAAGGTTACATATTTAGCACACAAAAAAATCCTTGGGAATTCAAACCATTTCCTTAAATCACTTTTCAATAATTCACGTCTAAATAAAAACAACTAAAACAAATCATATTTCTAAATACAATTAAGAATAAAATAAATCACATGTATTTTTAAAATCTATAAGATTTCTAAAATCACTCGTACTTTAATCGTCAAAAACACATTTCGAAATAATTAATCATTATAAAAATTATTATTTTCAACTTATATTTTGAAAGAAGATTTAAATTATATATATAGATAGATAAAAAGTTTTTCAATAAATTAACACTTCCAAAATAGTTCTAATTTATTCTTTTAAAATTTACAAAAAAAAAAAAAACAAAATTATATATTTATATACATTAAAGTAGTGTACATGACACAATGCATCAGGCATACTTGGTTATGATAATGAACTACACTAATTGACAAATCTACAAAATAACATTCTCCTCTCACACCAACTACTCAACATGTCTATAGATAGATCCTCAGTTTCAATCAAGGCACAAAATTGGTCTAAAGCATAACACGCCATCAATTTTAAAGATTTTTGAAGGCATGTTCTAATCTTAAAAATTGGGTCCCTAATAAAAAAAATTTGCAGTTTTATAGTAAAAAAAAATTGGTAAAATAAATTTTAGTCTCTAGACACATAATCTACATGATACACTCTACACATACCAATCCACATGATACATACCATTTTGTTAGGTTAATTCATGTAACAAGAAAAGATGTACAAACAACATGTCACTTTCTCATATTAAATTCAAATATACATTTCAACAATGATAACACAATAACTATAATTCTACACACAAAAAAAACATTCTACTCATAAAATACATCGATTATAGAATCTAAAATTTAGATAATTTTTCAAAAAGAGTTTGACTATTGAGATAATTCTTTTAAAAACTTTGTTTTTCTTCTCTTTCTCAATTAGTAGAAACTTTGTCATTTGACCCCCTTTCTGTTTAATTAGTACTATTATATATCACTAACGAGTTCTTAAAATCTAAAACTCTAACATCAAGTTAAACTTTAATGAGTTCATAATATCATAATCAATAAATCAATAATTTCAAACAATTTCAAACAAATATCCCAACACGCTCACATTTCAATATTCACACCATCCCCTAACCAACATAACAACAACTCTTTTTAATTTTCTTAAAAACAAGACATAATAAAACATGCTGTAAAATTTAAGCTATTTTAAACATTAAATAAAATCAGTAGTATAGAATTATTGTTATTTTATAAATCAACAAAAATTCAACTCAATTTTAATTTCTTTAAAATAATCAAGAGTAATTCAAATAAAAGTTATTTTCATCTTATAAAATAAGTAAATTTTAACTCCTTCAAAATGTCATTTTAAAAAAATTAAAAGTTCTACCAACCTCTAATATTCAAGAATTACTATTGCTAATAATATGAATTTTATACTATTTAAAATCATGACGATCATTCTAAATTATTTTCAAAACCAATATCAAAACTCTACTCATATAGATACAACCATCAACACTTTCAAGTGATTTAAAGTTAACATTCACACTTTAAAATCGATTTTTTTTCTTCACACAAGCCAACAAAAAATCAAAATAAGAATTTTTTTTTTAGTCAAAATTAAAACTGTAAACATAAGAGACATAATTCCTATCTAACTCAAAGTTTAGAACGAAACAACCTTTTTTTTTTCTCTAAATTGAGTTTCAACAAAAATAATAATAATTTGTCATAGTAAAAGTCAATAGTTGAAGTTTTAAACATATAATTCATATGGAAATCAATGTTTCAATCAATTAGTTATTAGATCAAACACTTTAAACAGGTTCATATCAAGACTAAATATTTTAAATTGATTAAGGGTGAAAATGGAACTTTAAAACAAATAACTGGTGAGGTATGACATTTGATAACTAGGTTACGTGAATGAGATTAATAACTTGAAACATGCAGGTGGTCAATCAAAATTATTATTTCCAACTATTCACATAAAACAAAAGTGCAAAAATCATAGTTCGGTAGACAAGAAACAAGCAACAAGATCATTCAACAAGTAACCAACAAAATCTTGTCAAAAATTAAAATTAACTCAAATCTTAACAAGTAATTTCATGGTTTATTTACTCACTTAGGTAGGAACTTAGAATCCATAACACAATCCGGGTAAGCAAATAATAAACAGTTAATTAGTAACTTCAAAAATATGTATAATTATACAAAAACATATAACACTTAACACAATAACATAACAGGAAAAACATGATAGTGAAAACAATTATTACACAAGAAAACCCAATTGACATGACTGACATTCGACTAACACAAAATCGACATTCGACCCACTCGTTCTGATTGGACAGACCTGCTCTGATACCACTAATGTGACACCCTAAACCCCAAAATAATATATATAATAATTTATATCGTATTTCTATAAAATTTGTAGCGGATAAATGAAGATAGGTTTCCAAGAAAATAAAAACTTTTATATCTATTTTAAGATATCATGTTTCTCAAAAATCAAAAGGAACACTTTAAACTTCTTTACTCCTATAAAATAGTGCAATCTCAATAAGCTTGATTTAAGTATAATTACTTGATTTAATTCTAAAAAATTACTAGTACTTATAAGGTTTTCATACAAAAAGTCGTTTCAAATTAAATGAGTAAAATACAATTTGCAACCCTTATTCCCGGTATCACCTATCAGAGTGGGTTCCTCCCAACTTGAACTTGAAGATTCATTAACCTGTAACAACTGCGATTTCGCAAACGCAGGGCCAAGCCACTCAAACACAAACAACGAAGGAGGTGAGTTTTGAAATCATGTTAATAATATAATATAAGTAAGAAGAACACGCAATTAATCATACATAAAACCGTATCATTACACAAACATGCTTCAAGGAAAAACACTACGTTATATAGTCAAAATCAAGGAAAATCAATACATTTCACAATAACATCAAATCATCTAAGAAACTTTCATCGCACACAATACATATTAATCACAACAAACAATCACACAAAAATGCAATGCTATGCATGAGCTTAGACTCTACTTCAGAATGTGCTACCATTCTAACTCTGAAGTACTTGGTTAGGAGGCCATGATACTATGCCACCATCCCGGTGGACGGACAATTCAAATTGGCCCTGTCCTCATAGATCCCCTCAACTCAACCCGAGACACATATACGCGACAGTCGAGGTAAACGTGTGTTGCATGGTAGCTCCCGACATTTGGAGTGCTACCTCAAAGTCACCTAGGAATTCCCCACCCGAATACCTCCAAGGTCTAACAATCTTGCCTTAAGGCTCAACAGCAGACCGCCACGATCAGGCTCAATTCAGTTGTACTTCCCCGGAGTCGCTAGGCTTGTCAGGCCCTACCTATATGATGACAAAATAATCTCCACTTCACAAATTCACAATATTTATTTTCTCCCCTCGTTGGCCTATGATACTCCATTAAGAACGTCATCTCAAACACAAATTGGAATCACAATTATTTCATCAGGGGTTACTTCAATATTTTCATCACAAATTCATAACATCACTATTATAAATCACACATCATCATCATTACATAACTCATCACAATTTTAGAGCATCACTATCATCAATCGTACCTCATCACATAAACTTATCACAAATTTATAAAATCACAATTATTATTCATACATCATCATCATCATCACATAAAATTATCACAACACATCCATTTTTATTATCAGATCACATAAACTCATATAATCTAAGACATACATAAAATTAATTCGACACTCAATATCACAATAACATCAAATACCACACATTTAAAGAAATTAAACCAATCAACACCTTACAAATATTTTCTATTCTATATTTTAATCTCACAATTTCCATATTTGCACATTAATTAATTTATCCCTCAAAGGGCTACTGCCGTACGTAGCAAGCCCCAGATGAATCGTTGGGAAATACGGTTTTCTCATTCATCTCACAATATATTATACTCATGAATTCAAACGCTCTCTCACCCCTTACCTTATTTCAACGCTTTCAAACACGAATACGATTCCACGAGCAAATAGCCTTTGTTCATTGACTCTTTGTCCTTCAATCTATCTAACTCCACAGTTTATGGGTAAACGTTAAAAATAAATTATGAGGAGGCACTCTAAAATTAATTTCGAAATTCGGTCAAGGAATCTTACCATAAATCAGAAAACCAATCAGTGGATAATATAGCCACTTTTCGCACGATCGTTTTGGCATTGGTTTCACTCAAATCGGACTTACGGTGAAGAAGAACGGTGCAAAATAACGAATTCTACAAGCGAAGAAGTCGGATATTTTAGAGAGAAATTGGTACGCTTAAAAATCTGAGAAAGTATGTTTATTTGACTACCTAAATGAATAAAACAACATACTGAATTTTGGACGAGAACGGAGAAAATTTTCTTAAACAATTATCGATCACCGGTATCAATTTTCTTCTGTTTTTCCTCCAATTCCTCCTTGGAAGCTGCTGCCTGCCGTGCCCATACCTTTCTCTTCCTCTATTTGTTCTTTTATTCTTTAATTAGGTTTTACTTGGGCTTAACCCATGAAATACATTTTACTCTTTTTATTATTATTTTTAATAAAACCAACAATTACGAAAGTTATTTTTTTTAACACAATTTAATTACTAATATTTCAAAACTACCACTATATAAAATAAAATAATTAATCTTCTGAAATACATTAGTAACCAAAACTCTTATATTCAAAATTATCACTATAATAATACTTATTTTTCAAAACACTCAAATTAAAATATTACCATCATTTGAGAATAGTCAAAATTATAAAAATAAATAAATATAATATCAAAACTTTATATTAATTACTAAATCATAATAAATATATATAAAATCACCATGTCATAACAAGTATATAAAAATAAAGGAAATCAAACACAATATCACTACTATTCTGAGATAATTATTTATAAAATAAATAATTAAAAATAGAAAATAGTTATAAATAATTGAAATATAACTACGTGCATACTTAATATCAGTCAAATGTACAAAAAAATATTACATTAATTTGGTACAAGTATATACACGTAAAATCTTCTAAAATCTTATTCTTTAAAATATTACAATAAAATACTATTTAGAAAAATATATAAAATATAATATTAGTTATTTAGATTACTCATGTAGTCCAATATGTATAATAGTAGCACATCATCTAAAGCACCCGTATAACGAAAACTAATCATGAAATTTATCACATGTATTCTAAAATAATTTTAACACCAAATTAATTATTTAAAATCATATTTCATTATTGAAATAGTTTATTATAAAATTTGGGGTGTTACAACAAATGCACTGTTAACTTTTTAAAGATTTCAATCGTTTGATTTTTTGAGCGATTTTTGTACCCTTATTTTTATCAGTTTTTTAATTTTGTTAGTTGTGTTTAATTTTTTATTATTAACTTGTGTTTAATTGTTTAGTACTGAGTTAAATCGTAAAATAGTTATTTGAATTAATAACAAAAAAATATCACAAAATTGGTCTAACTAATTTAGATCTTTTATAAAGAAGCAACGTAGAAAAATGATGCAGTTCATCTACAGTATTCAATGATTGATATTTTAACCGATAACCATTCATTTGATGATTAATAATTTACATTACTCACTTTATTCTCTCAAATGAATTGCTCATTCTAGAAGAACTAAATCTTAAATAAAACTGACAAAAACTTCTCAATCCCAAGTCCCTCGTAAGTCATAAGACTCTCTTTCTATGTGGAAGAAAGATCCAGGTGTCTCACTTATTCAAGTAGAGAGGGTCTTGTTAGGGTTGGAAAGAGATACTATTTTGAAAGAAAAAAAAACATCCACCAAACAGATAAAAGAGAAGAATAAACTCTATTCCCAATTTTGACAAACCTGTCTCAGAAAAACATCAATTGCGCATTCATTAACCGTTGGATCGGCGAACTGATGTATGGACATCAAGTTTGCAACATACAAGTTTTCATTTTACATGTGATTTGAATACCTTGAAATTTAATATTATCCTTATTTATTTTTTCAATTATGATTCCTTCTTTTGAAACTATTAACAAAGATTGATCATTCAATGGAATATTTTTTTTCCTAAATTATTTTTGGTTAAATATGTTTTCAGTCCCTCTGCATTTCCCAAATTTCAAACTTTGATCCTTTTAAATTTTTCTGTTACCAATTTTAGTCCATATTATTTTACAAAAGTGTATGTTGCATGTTTCAAGTGACTTCTTTTGATTACATATCATTGATAAAACTTTAAAACATCATTAGTCTAATAATTTAACTATTTAATGATGAATCTTTTCTAATTTATCTATAATTTCAAATTAATGATTAAATAGTTAAAGTATTAAGTTAATGATGTTTTAAAGTCTTAACAATGACATGTCATAAAACAGAAGTCAATTAGAACATTAGACGCGAACTTTGGTAAAAAAAAAAATAGGGACTAAAATTCATAACCGAAAATTTAGAAGAAACAAAGTTAGATGAAATATTTTAGAGAGACTAAAAATGAAAGTTGGTATATTTAGAAGAACTAAAAATATATTTAATCGATTAATTGTTTGATCAATCATAAAAAAAAATATATTAAGTGTAACGGTCCAAATTTTGATCCAAAATATTACTTAAAAATACTTAGTTTTTAGAAAAATTACGATAATTTGTTTTTTTGAAGTAAAAATGCCAAACTTACAAAATGTTTATTCATACGCTAAAATAAAATAAAATCTTTCAATTCAAAGTCATAATAATATTATAATTAAAAATGAAGAAATTCCATTTATTCCTAACGAAAGGAAATCCTCTTCCGTATTTTTAGTATTTTCAAAATTTGGTTATGAAAGATTAAAATGAACTTAAAAATATTGTGGCAAATTTATGATTACAAAATAGTCTTAAAATTCATTTTTTTGTCCCACGTTCTCCATGTATCGACATAAATCACAACAACTAATCTTGAATCTACTCGAAGTCTTTAGCATCTAAAATTTTGATTTAATGGCTAGTTTTTTTCCATCATCCATATCAAGCCAAAATAAACATATGAAAAAGTGACACAAAACAAATAACTGTAAAAAATCTCAATTTAAAAGAAAATAAAACACAAGCAGTAAAGTTGTGTAACAAAAACATATGCATGCTTCTAAAATCTATATGATCATGATATAAACTTGTCACTATGACAACTTCTATACAGTAAAATTACCCATACCAACGTAGAAAAATAACTTGTCACAATGGCAACTTTCACGAAGATGCATATGTCATGATACATATAATAGAAAAATTAAAACTTTAATACATATAATAGAAAAATTCATACTTTAGTTCATATTCATCATAAAAATCAAAACTTTAATACATATGACATAAATATTTGAATTTTATTTCATAAAAAATCATATATTACATATCAAATTGAACAAAAAGGTTTTATCATTTTAATCCATTAGCCTACATTTATTTCTTTTAAAAGACTAGCAATGACGATTATCTATTTCATACCATCTAACCAATAGGCTAACTATATTTGTGTGGGGAAAAAAATCCTACCTTGACTGTTTTTCTTCCTAGCACAAAACTCTAAGTTCCACTAAATTGTTTGCAAGGGAGAGGAGTTGCAAGTTTTCAAAGTAATACTCCAACATAGAGAATGAAGGGACCAAGATTAAAGAATTGAAAAAAAATAATGGAGATAATCTTTCCTGTAGTTCCATTAAAATGAATGTGTTGAACCTAATTAGAAGATTCTTGAATGAACAACAATGTTGTGGTTGTAAAAAGAGTGGTGTCTATTGTTCCTATTGTCTTTTTCTGTCTAAAGAATATTTGTCCATAAAGGATTTGTGAGAAATGGTTTTATTTTTTGTTTACTATGTCCCAAAGTTCAGGATCATGAGAGATGTAGAAACTTTTGAGTTTGTCTTTCCAGTACTCAAATCTCTCTTTGTTAAACATAGAAGACATGTTAATTTTTCAACTTGTAACATCGTCACTAGAGTTAGTAATAATAACACATATCTTTAATCAAACACGCTTAAGTGCCCATGTTTGAGACTGGGCTCTAATGCTAATTGTAGAACGAGAAACCCAATAAATGAGGGGTTTGAATTGTGTTTTATTTAAAAACAATTTTAACAAGGCTAAAATAAAGTGATGAACACAAAGAAATAAACAAAAAAACTTAACGAAACAACCAATTTATCCTTCTTCATCACCAACATGGTAGATACGTCCAGTCACTTCAACCTAAATGATTTAATCCACTAATTCACCAACTGAATTACACTTCCACAGAACACCTACTTGTCAAATTGATTGTGTTTAAGTCTTCTCAATCTTCTAGCTTAGTACAGTCAAGTTGTTGAGGGATGCATCCAATACTCGGCTAGATTACAAAAGAAAAGTTAAGGGTTTTGGAATAACACTCACAACATGGTGTTTACAATGTTGTATTCTCAGAAAAATATTTCTAAACACTTAGACAAGATAAAAGGTAAATAGTAAGAATGCAGACATTGTTGTATAGTTATTATTATGGTATGTTGTTGCTTGCACTTTTCAATGAGAGTTGCACGTTCTTGCATTGATATTTTTAGGGTTTCTAGTCGTTGTCCTGATTACAAGAAATCAACATGTATCATGAAGTTCTGTATCAAATCTTTTGAGATTGATTTGCCATTAAACCTTGTAAAAAATATCCTTGAAATTGATTATGCAAATCTTGATATGGAGACAGAAGGAGTAGAGGATATTGTGATCATATTTTGTTGCATAGACCTTTAGGGTGTTATTCAGAGGATGCACAAAAGCTTTTTATTCTTCAGAGTGTTGACTATTATCAGAGTGTTGACTTCTTAGAAGGTTGACTATTATTAGAGTCAGACGATCAAATACTTGACACAATTTATCAGAGGTAGAATTGTCAGAGTCAGACTAATGTTGTAGTTGTCAGAGTCAGACTAATTAGAGGATTGCTTGTAATAATAGAATTGCCCGACGTGCGTTTTAGAGCGCATTCACCAGACATATAGAACGCAAATCAAAAATGGAGTCTTGGTATTCGTTTAACTTAGATCAATCATTAGAGGATTCCACTAAAATAACCTGTTCTGAAGACTGCACACTAAAATACAACATTAGTGATTTAAATTGATCCTACAAAATAATGTTGTTTTCATAAAAAAATGTAAGGGTCATAAGTCTTTAAACCAACTTGGTTATAACACATTTGGTTTCTACTCTTAACACTGTCAATCATTTCATTCAAGATGGTGTTCCTTCTTTTCTCTTACATACTTACTGTGACACCCTAAACCCAAATAGATATAGAAAGTAAAATGCGTTAGTTTTGAAAGAGATTCGCAGCGGTTCCAAAATAGAGTATACAATTTTTATTTTAAACTATAAGGTTCAAGACGTCACACTCATATTTACACAAAATGCTTGGATAAAAATTTTCAATTAAAAATCCTTTAATATCGAATATAGTTGAGGTTTATTAAATAAAAATTTCTGACATAAAAACACGATCTAAACTTAGAGACAATTAATTTCTACTTCCGAATAAAAGATAAAAATAACACAATTGATCGATCGAATTTACAAAAATCTAAATTAGTTCGTAACTCAACAAAATACGACAATTTACTCCCACCCAGTATCACCTATCAGAGCGTGGATCACTAACCGATAACCTGAAATGACTGCGCTCTCGCAAGCGCCAAACACAAGCAACGAGGGGTGAGCTTCTAAAACATGTATTAGTATAAAATAATTGAGAAGAACACGTAAAATATATTAAACACCGTATCATATCAAATCACCATTTATAGGAATAATAAAGGTAAAACATTGAAACAATCCACAACATCAAGTAAGTAAACACACAAATCAAGTAATGTTATGCATGCTCTTATACTCTAGACTCCTCCTCTTTCTTTGGTACCATTCTAACTCTGAAGTACTTGGTTAGGAGGCTTGATACTATGCCACCATGCAAGTGGACGGACAATTCAATTTGGCCATGTCCTCATAGATCCCCTCAACTCAACCCGAGACACATATACGCGACAGTCGAGGTAAACGTGTGTTGCATTGTAGCTCCCGACATTTGGAGTGCTACCTCCAAGTCACCTAGGAGTTCCCCACCCGAATACCTCCAAGGTCTAACAATCTTGCCCTAAGGCTCAACAGCAGACCGCCACGATCAGGCTCATTCAGTTGTACTTCCCCAGAATCACTAGGCTTGTCAGGCCCTACCTATATGATGACCAAATAATCTCCACTTCAAAAATTATCAGCATCTATTTTCTCCCCTCGTTGGCCTAGGTTACTCACTCCATTAAGAGAACCATCATTGGCCCAGGTCGAATTCATCACTATTCAATAAACACACAATATGCATTTTGTGATATTCATCAAGGTGGTAACATCATAAGTCAACAAGTAATCATCAATGCATATTTTCATAGTCATATATGACATTCAAAACTTATCATCATAATATACAAACTCCAACAGTATATGATTTTTACTCACAGATAATAATACTAAATCATTCACACACACCACTTCAATTGAAATGCAAATAACAACAATTCATCACATTTTATATCATATAACAATATCAAGGTAGATATAAACAAAACACAGAATACGTCAAATACACAATTCTACAATAATTCAGCTACCACACAATCTTCAAAATTTAAATCAAACAACACCCTATAAAAGTTTCTAACTCGTATTTTAAATTCACCATACTCAAGTTTTCTCATTAGTTAATTATTACTCAAAGGGCTTCAGCCGTACGTAGCGAGCCCCGAATGAATTATGGGAAGTACGGTTTTCCCGTTCATCTCACTTAATTTACACTCATGAATTCGAACTCTCTCTCACCCCATACCTGCTCTGACGATTTCGTACGATTATAAGTTTCAGCAACACAATAGCAATAGCAATCCGGAGATACAATTATTTGATGAAGAGTCCATAGAATTATTGGAATGCATACGAACGACTCGAAACATCGGTTACGGATAACAACAACGATGTTGGAATTCAAAAATTAAAGCAAATCAAAGTCAAACTTTAATTAACATGAACAGTTGAAACAAAATGAATGTTGAACGCGAGGTTCGTTGAAAAACACTTACCGTAACACCGATGACAACGAGTTTCTCACGAACTTTGACGAAATTGAAAAACGAATATTGTAAGACAAAACTCTCGACGTGTAGATCACCAAATTGGTCTATGCTATTTAAGACCAACACCATGGTGGCTGGAGTCAAGGCTTGAAGGCGGCGGCTTCTATCAACGCTAATTTTTAAAATGCATTGCTTTACTATTTTGAGTATTGGCAATAAAAGGGGACGTCGAGAGGAGTTCGAATACATATAGAATAATTATATAAATCAATAAATTAAACTTAATATAATATTTATCTTATAGAAATTTTTGGGTGTTACAATTCTCCCCTCGTTAAAGAAATTTCGTCCTCGAAATTTATGGTGAACAATAAACGAACAAATACCTAATTAAGCACCTTCAAGGAATTCACTCATTATGTAAGCACTATATGTCAAGAATCAAGTGGCTTAGCATGATAGGCTAACATGGCAATGAATCATTTAAACACCTCTAACATTTTAGTCATGAAAAAAACTACCGCAATGACTCACTATAATTTACAAAGGAAGTAGAACTCGTAGAATTAGGCAATAACAACTTACTACCTTAAGTTGAATGAACGAAAGAAAAAATAAATTTAAACACATTAGGAAGTTCAATTGACTTTTCAAATAGTGCTCTATTCTCTTCTAAAAGAATGTTTAAATCCTAACAGCAATTACCCTACAGGTTTAACAAAAGTTAGAAATATAGAGGAACATTTTAAATATTCCACACATTCAATAATTACGAACAGAAATGCATATAACAACTCAAGGACACATAATCACTTTGAAATCAAGAACCAATGTACAAAACCATTTTGGAAGGGATAAATTATTTTTCATGTATTTCAGACTCACAATTTTTTTTTTAAACAATCAACATTTATAGTGTATCTCATTATAATTAAATCATTTAGAAAAATTATAACCAAATAAGCAAAGGAAATAAAAGTCAATGATGAACATATCACCTCATGACAAGATGCACATATACATTGAAATAACTCAAATAACATAAGGGCGGACATTCTGTCTAATTAACCAAAATAAAATCAACCAATATTCAAAATAATAATGATGAGTTATTCTCGCCTATTTGTACTCACAATGGGTCGTCGGGTTGATCAATCCCTTCTACTCATGTAGTCAATTACTCAAGGTAAGAATAACTAAAAACATTGGATTCAAACATAGATGATTAAAAGACTTTTAACGTGGTCGGGGTGTGGGAAGACGTCGTCACGTCTCCCACCTCTCTCAACACAATTAAACTCCTTTTAACTTCACAAGTTTTTTTTTTTAAAAATAAAAAATGGCAACTAGTACATGTACAGAAATACTTATAATAAACATATAATTCGACAATTAAAATTTATTGTTGTTTAATCATAGTCATAAAACAAGGAAAATAATACTTTGTGCTCAACTCAACAACTAAATTATAAGGCAATAATTTAAAAATAGCATCAAAAAGAACTCAATCACACCTTTTGTGAATTATAATTATTCATATGCAAAAATTGCTAGCAATCCTATTTATTTCACTTAGAAAACCAATTAAGTATAATCTGTAATTCAAATTTTTTTTTTCAACTCAATTAAATAATCAAAATAATATTTCAAGTAAGTAAAGGATAGTAAAATCAATTAGTGATGATGAACTTAATTTACTTAATTGCCTAATACAATTAGTAACAACAATAGGAATGACACGTAAATTAAACTTAATCAACAATCAGAAAGAAGAAATATTGAATCATCCCACTTTTAAACACTCATAACAACTCTAGACTCTATACTCAAATTCTCTTCAAAGCCATTTAGAACACCTAAACCACAAACAATTTTATATTCACAAAATCAAAACACAAGTTAGAGCTCAACCGCAAGAGAGCAATATAACGAGAAACAAAAACATAATTTTCCTATATCGAAAGCCAAATATAAATATGCAATACATCCCTTTCAAAACCAGTAAAATAAATTTTAAAAACAAAATACTCTAGTTCTGTAAGAATCTTGTTTCGATGAATTAGGTTCCCAGAGAGAAAGTTATGCTTGCTTAATGTAAGTCATACATACACACTATATATATGCAGGCCTTTGTCTGGTTTGTAAAATTTGCAAGAATAGTTCTATATAAATCTATTCAAAATACTCTTATTTGCTAAGAAGACTCCAAGTGAAAAACTCATTTACCCTGGAGGTTACCAACATCACTTATTCTGTTTGATGTAGTGCTACCACATGAATTCCACAGCAGTAGTACGTTAATTATTTCAGCAAATACTACTCAATAGATATCCCTTCAACATGAAATATATAAGTTATAATGTTAAATTAGATTAGTCGATCTGAGTAGTGCAAGTGTTTGTTGGCTAACTTATTAAGTTAGTGGTATAAAGGAAAAGGCAAGTATCCTCTCTTCTCTGGTAAAAAGTCATTAAGTCAACAATCACCTAGACAAAGATTAGCTTTTGACATCGCATGCAAAGTTAATTTTCCTCAAAGACAATAAATAGCACACATACAAGTTTTTGTGAATTCATTCCTTTCAAAAAGCCAGAATAGCCCAAGCTTACTTTAAAAAAAACTAATTAATGATACATTGATAACTAATCTTGCCAACAATTATCTGTACTAACAAATAGGCCAATGAATTCTCTTACATTTCTTTTTAGTTTTTAGTGGTCTTTATGCTTTTGGTCTAACCAAAAAAGGCAGCATAAATAATCAAACAACTACTATAAAAATCTTGCCCGATTATGGATTTAACAACAATTTAGATATGAAACCGGCCACCAAAATACACGGATAACCCAACTATAAAACTAGTGATACAGAAGTAAGATTAAGCTTGTAACACCCCAAATTTTATAATAAACTATTTTATTAATTACATATTATTTTAGATAAATAATTTGGTGTTAAAATTATTTTAGATATATGTTGATTAGTTTTATGATTAATTTTCTTTATATGTGTGTTTTCTATTATGTGTTAATATGTACGTATTTGACTAAATGAGTGATATAAATAATAAACATTATAATTTTTTACATTTTTCTAAAAATAATAGTATTTTATGGTACATATTTAAAAAATAAATAAATAAGATTTTATGAGCTTTTACATGTACGCGTGTGTAATTAATGTGATATCTTCTTAGACGTTTGAATGATGTTATGTGTGCACGTAATTATATTTCGATTATTTATAACTATTTTGATTTTTAGTTATTTATTTTTGTGAATAGTTATATTGAGATAATAATACTATTGTGTTTAATTTCCTTTATTTTTATATACTTGTTATGACGTTGTGATTTTATATATATTTATTATGATTTAGTAACTAATATAAAGTGTCGATGTTATATTTATTTATTTTATAATTTCAAATACTCTCTAATGATGGTAGTATTTTAATATGAGTATTTAAAAAAAAAAGGATAATTATAGTGATTTACTTGAATATGAGAATCTTAATTATTAATGTATTTATTAATTACTTTATTTTATAAAATACTAGTTTTGAAATATTAATAATATTGCGCTTAATTTCTTTATATGGGTGCTTGTCAAGTTGTGCCTATTTTATACATATTTAATTGATTTAGTGGCTTATATAAAATATTGATGTTATATTTTTTTATTATCATTTTAACTATTCTCATAATATAATAATCTTTTAATTTGATATTTTGAAAGATATTATTTTAGTGGAAAATAAATAAATTAAAATAAGTATGTAATTAGGTAGGTCTTGTCAAAAAAATAAAATAAAATAGAGTCTAATAAGTTAGGATAACAATAACTAATATGTTAAAAAACAATAAAAATCAAATATACCCTAACATACTATGAAAGCGCTACAGTAGACCGAATTGAAAGAAGCAGCCGCACCTTCACATAATAGGAAGAAAAAATTGATACCAGTGATCGACAACTGTTCCAGAAAATTTTCTCCGTTCTCGTCCAAATTTCAGTATGTTGTTTTATTCATTTAGGTAGTCAAATATACATACTTCCTCAGATTTTTAACCATTGCAATTTCTCTCTAAAATACCCGATTTCTCCGTTTATAAAATTCCTTATTTTGTATCGTTCTTCTTCACCGTAACTCCGATTTGAGTGAAATCAACGCCAAAACGACCGTGCGAAAAGTGGCTATATTATCCATTGATTGGTTTTTTGATTTATGGTAATTTTTCTTGACCGGTTTCGAATTTAGTTTTTAGAGTAGTTTCTCATAATTTATTTTTGACGTTTACCCATAAACTGTCGAGTTAGATCGATTGAAGGACAAAGAGTCAAAGAACAAAGAATGTTTGCTCGTGGAATCTTATTCTTGTGTAAAAGCGTCGAAACAAGGTATGGGGTGAGAGAGCGTTTGAATTCATGGGTGTAATATATTGTGAGATGAATGGGAAAACCGTAATATATTGACGTTTATAATGTTATGTTTTTCCTTGAAGAATGTTTGTTTAATGATACGGTTTATATATGATTAATTGCGTGTTCTCCTTACTTATATTATGCTATTAACATGATTTCAAAACTCGCCTCTTTCGTTGTTTGTGTTTGACTGGCTTGGCCCTGCGTTTGCGAAATCGCAGTTGTTACAGGTTAATGAATCTTGAAGTTCAAGTTGGGAGGAACCCCGCTCTGATAGGTGATACCGGGAATAAGGGTTGTAAATTGTATTTTACTTATTTAATTTGAAACGACTTTTTGTATGAAAACCATATAAGTACTAGTATGTTTTTAGAATTAAATCAAGTAATTATACTTAAATCAAATTTTATGGAGATTGCACTATTTTATAGGAGGAAAAAGTTTAAAGTGTTCCTTTTGATTTTTGAGAAACGTGATATTTTAAATTAATTATCAAAGTTTTTATTCCCTTGAAAACGTATTTGCTTTACCCGCTGCGAATTAAAGTTAAAAATTCTATTATAAATTATTATATATTATTTTGGGGTTTAGGGTGTCACATTAGTGGTATCAGAGCAGGTCTGTCCAATCAGACCGAGTGGGTCAAATGTCGGTTTAGTGTTAATCAAATGTTAGTTGTGTCGGTTGTGTTTTCTTGAGTAATAATTATTTTCACTAACATGTTTTTTTGTTTCCGTTATAATATTGTGTTAAGTGTTATATGCTTTTGTATTATTATACATATTTTTTAGGTTACTAATTAACTGTTTATTATTGGCTTACCCTGATTATGTTATGGATTCTAAATTTCTACCTAAGTGAGTAAATAAAACATGAAATTACTTGTTAAGATTTGAGTTAATTTTAATTGTTGACAAGATTATGTTAGTTACTTGTTGCTTGTTGTTTGTTGGTTGTCTACTGAACTATGAATTTTGCAATCTTGTTTTATGTGAATAGTTGGAAATAATAATTTTGATTGACCATCTGTATGTTTGAAGTTATTAATCTCATTCATGTAATCTTAGTTATCGAATGTCAGACCTCACCTGTTAGTTGTTCTAAAGTTCCATTTTCACCCTTAATCAATTTAAAATATTTAGTCTTGATATGAATCTGTTTAAAGTGTTTGATCTAATAACTAATCGATTGAAACATTGATGTTCTAAACTTTGAGTTAGATAAGAAATATATCTCTTATGTTTAAAGTTTTAATTTTGACAAAAAAACTCTTATTTTGATTTTATGTTGGCTTGTGTGAAGAAAAAAAAATCGATTCTAAATTGTGAATGTTAACTTTAAATCACTTGAAAGTGTTGATGGTTGTATTTAGATGAGTAGAGTTTTGATAGTGGTTTTGAAGACAATTTAGAATGTTCGTCATGATTTTAAATAGTATGAAATTCATACTATTAGCAATAGTAATTCTTGAATAGTAGAGGTTGGTAGAACTTAGAATATTTTTAAAATGACATTTTGAAGGAGTTAAAGTTTACTTATTTTGTAAGATGAAAATAACTTTTGTTTGAATTACTCTTGATTATTTTAAAGAAATTAAATTGAGTTGAATTTTTGTTGATTTATAAAATAACAATAATTCTATATTAGTGATTTTATTTGATGTTTAAAATAGCTGAAAATTTACACCATATTTTACTATGTGTTCTTTTTAAGAAAATCCAAAAGATTTTGGTTATGTTGATTTAGAGGGGCTGGTTTGAATATTGAAATGTGAGCGCGTTGGGATATTTGTTTGAAATGATTGATTTATTAATTATGATATTATGAACACATTAGAGTTTAACTTGATGTTAGAGTTTTAGATTTTAAGAACTTATTAGTGATATATAATAGTACTAATTAAAAAGAAAGGGGGTCAAATGATAAAATTTCTACTAATTGAGAAAGAGAAAATTAAACAAAGTTTTTAAAAGAATTATCTCAATAGTCAAATTTTTTTTTTTGAAAAGTTATCTAAATTTTAGATTCTATAATCGATGTATGTTATGAGTATAATGTTTTTTTTTTTTATAGTAGAATTATAGTTATTGTGTTATCATTGTTGGAATGTATATTTGAGTTTAATATGAGAAAGTGACATGCTGTTTGTAAAATTGATGGTGTGTTATTCGTTAGACCAATTTTGTGCCTTGATAGAAAGTGATGATGTATCTATAGACATGTTGAGTAGTTGGTGTGAGAGGAGACTGTTATTTTGTAGATTTGTCAATTAGTGTAATTCATTATCATAACCAAGTATGCCTTATGCATTGTGTCATGTACACTACTTTAATGTATATAAATGTATAATTTTGTTTTTTTTTTGTAAATTTTGAGAAAATAAATTAGAACTATTTTGGAAGTGTTAATTTATTGGAAAACTTTTTATCTATCTATATATATAATTTAAATCTTCTTTCAAAATATAAGTTGAAAATAATAATTTTTATAATGATTAATTATTTAGAAATGTGTTTTTGACGATTAAAGTACGAGTGATTTTAGAAATCTTATAGATTTTAAAAATACATGTGATTTATTTTATTTTTAATTGTAGTTAGAAATATGATTTGTTTTAGTTGTTTTTATTTAGACGTGATTTATTGAAAAGTGATTAAGGAAATGGTTTGAATTCCCAAGGATTTTTTTTGTGTGCTAAATGTGTAACCTTTAAAGTGGTTTATGTACTACTTGATTCAATTTGGTTTGGTAGCGTGTTGTGTCTTCTAGTAAATAATTATTTATCTTATCTGCTACTTGGAAATCTATGTTTTAGTTTGTTGTAACTTTTAAGTGATAATTAATTCAAAAGAAAATTTGAGCGTGGTCAATTTGGAGCAGTTAGCCTTCTATGAGAGTATGTTACATGTGTTTGAATCCTCATTTGAGTTATGAGATGAACGTAAAATGATGATGCTAATTTTTGGATTAACTATGTGAATTTGTATGTGGTTATGTAAATATTAAATTGTTTGTGTTTTAAGTGTTCTAGTTGTTGGGAATTAGTGTATAGCGTTAGAGTAGTCGAGAGCATCTAAAAGTGAAATAGTTCTATATTTCTACAATCGGATTATTGATTATATGTTGATGTAAGTGTCATTTCTTTTGTTGTTGTAACTAGTTGTAAATTACAAATAAATTATTGTGAATGTGTAATTAAGTAAGTTTTTAACTTGAAGTAAGGAGTAGGAGTTGTGGCGCCGCCTTCGCACTCCTGAACCACGTTAAAAATATTTTTAATTATCCATGTTTGAATTTGAATGACTGCAGTTATAGTTACATTAAGTAGTTGACTACATGAGTAGGAGGGACTAGGTACCCCGATGACTCATCGTCGATAAAAGAGGCAACGATAACTCATTATTTTGTTATAAGTACCTTTTAATTTTATTCTTTAAATAGTTGAAAAACATGTTCATCACTTATGTGAATTGAGTTATGTTATTGTGAAATAGTATCTCTATCATTGATTTTTTTTTCTTTCTCCTTGATTATATATGAAGTATGCTTTATAGAGTGATTGATTGTAAATCTATTATAATGTTATTAAGTTGTTAGATATGTTTAATATTCTAAAAATTGATCTCTTTGTCAAACTAAGGTTAAATTTGTTGAATGTTTGGAGATAGGATCTAAACTATATTTTAAGGAGTAAAACTTGTAATATTTTGTTTGAAAAAAATAATTGGGATTGACAATATACTTCGAAGGTGTTTCATTTAACCCAAATGAACTAAGTTATTATTAACTAAATCTATATGTTATGTGTTATATGTAAATTATAGTGAGCAACTCTATGTTATTTTCTTTCATTATTGAGTGAAAAATGTGATATGTGTTTAATTGATTTATAGTGTCATGTTAGCCTATCATGCTAAGTTAATTGGTTTTGACATATTGTGCTTGAATGACTAGTGAATGCCTTAAAAATGCTTATAGACTAAGTTTGAATCTTGAGGGTGGTAAGTTAGATACTAGTTCACGCACCACAAGTTTCGAGGACGAAATTTCTCTAACGAGGGGAGAATTGTAACACCCCAAATTTTATAATAAACTATTTTATTAATTACATATTATTTTAGATAAATAATTTGGTGTTAAAATTATTTTAGATATATGTTGATTAGTTTTATGATTAATTTTCTTTATATGTGTGTTTTCTATTATGTGTTAATATGTACGTATGACTAAATGAGTGATATAAATAATAAACATTATAATTTTTTACATTTTTCTAAAAATAATAGTATTTTATGGTACATATTTAAAAAAATAAATAAATAAGATTTTATGAGATTTTACGTGTACGCATGTGTAATAAATGTGATATCTTCTTAGATGTTCGAATGATGTTATGTGTGCACATAATTATATTTTGATTATTTATAACTATTTCTATTTTTAGTTATTTATTTTTGTGAATAGTTATATTGAGATAATAATATTATTGTGTTTAATTTCCTTTATTTTTACATACTTGATATGACGTTGTGATTTTATATATATTTATTATGATTTAGTAACTAATATAAAGTGTCGATGTTATATTTATTTATTTTATAATTTCAAATACTCTCTAATGATGGCAGTATTTTAATGAGTATTTTAAAAAAAAGGATAATTATAGTGATTTACTTGAATATGAGAATCTTAATTATTAATGTATTTATTAATTACTTTATTTTATAAAATATTGGTTTTGAAATATTAATAATATTGCGCTTAATTTCTTTATATGTGTGCTTGTCAAGTTGTGCCTATTTTATACATATTTAATTGATTTAGTGGCTTATATAAAATATTTATGTTATATTTTTTATTATCATTTTAACTATTCTCATAATATAATAATCTTTTAATTTGATATTTTGAAAGATATTATTTTAGTGGAAAATAAATAAATTAAAATAATTATGTAATTAGGTAGGTCTTCTGAAAAAAATAAAATAAAATAGAGTCTAATAAGTTAGGATAACAATAACTAATATGTTAAAAAGCAATAAAAATCAAATATACCCTAGCATACTATGAAAGCGCTACAGTAGACCGAATTGAAAGAAGCAGCCGCACCTTCACATAATAGGAAGAAAAAATTGATAGTGGTGATCGACAACTATTCCAGAAAATTTTCTCCGTACTCGTCCAAATTTCAGTATGTTGTTTTATTCATTTAGGTAGTCGAATAAACATATTTCCTCAGATTTTTAACCATCCCAATTTCTCTCTAAAATACCCGATTTCTCCGTTTATAAAATTCCTTATTTTGTATCGTTCTTCTTCACCGTAACTCCGATTTGAGTGAAACCAACGCCAAAACGACCGTGCGAAAAGTGGCTATATTATCCACTGATTGGTTTTTTGATTTATGGTAATTTTTCTCGACCGATTTCGATTTTAGTTTTTAGAGAAGTTTCTCATAACTTATTTTTGACGTTTACCCATAAACTGTCGAGTTAGATCGATTGAAGGACAAATAGTCAAAGAACAAAGACGGTTTGCTCGTGGAATCTTATTCTTGTGTAAAAGCATCGAAATAAGGTACGGGGTGAGAGAGCGTTTGAATTCATGGGTGTAATATATTGTGAGATTAATGGGAAAACCGTATTTCCCAACGATTCATTTGGGGCTTGCTACGTACGGCAGTAGCCCTTTGAGGGATAAATTAATTAATGTGGAAATATGGAAATTGTGAGATTAAAATATAGAATAGAAATATTTGTAAGGTGTTAATTGATTTAATTTCTTTAAATGTGTGGTATTTGATGTTATTGTGATATTGAGTGTCGAATTAATTTTATGTATATGTTTGATTAGACAAGTTTATGTGATATGATAATAAAAGATGGATGTGTTGTGATAATTTTATGTAATGATGATGATGTATGAATAATAATTGTGATTTTATAAATTTGTGGTGAGTTATGTAATGATGATGATTTGTGATTTATAATAGTGATGTTATGAATTTGTGATGAAAATATTGAAGTAACCCCTGATGAAATAATTGTGATTCCAATTTGTGTTTGAGATGACGGTCTTAATGGAGTATCATAGGCCAACGAGGGGAGAAAATAAATATTGTGAATTTGTGACGTGGAGATTATTTTGTCATCATATAGGTAGGGCCTGACAAGCCTAGTGATTCCGGGGAAGTACAACTGAATTGAGCCTGATCGCGGCGGTCTGCTGTTGAGCCTTAAGGCAAGATTGTTAGACCTTGGAGATATTCGGGTGGGGAATTCTTAGGTGACTTGGAGGTAGCACTCCAAATGTCGGGAGCTACCATGCAACACACGTTTACCTCAACTGTCGCGTATATGTGTCTCGGGTTGAGTTAAGGGGATCTTTGAGGACAGGGCCAATTTGAATTGTCCGTCCACCGGGATGGTGGCATAGTATCATGGCCTCCTAACCAAGTACTTCAGAGTTAGAATGGTACCACATTGTGAAGTAGAGTCTAAGCTCATGCATAGCATTGCATTTTTGTGTGATTGTTTGTTGTGATTAATATGTATTGTGTGCGATGATAATTTCTTAGATGATTTGATGTTATTGTGAAATGTATTAATTTTCCTTGGTTTGACTTTATAATGTTATGTTTTTCCTGGAAGAATGTTTGTCTAATGATACAGTTTATTTATGATTAATTGCGTGTTCTCCTTACTTATATTATGCTATTAACATGATTTCAAAACTCACCTCCTTCGTTGTTTGTGTTTGACTGGCTTGGCCCTGCGTTTGCGAAATCGCAGTTGTTACATGTTAATGAATCTTGAAGTTCAAGTTGGGAGGAACTCCGCTCTGATAGGTGATACCGGGAATAAGGGTTGTAATTTGTATTTTACTTATTTAATTTGAAACGACTTTTGTATGGAAACCATATAAGTACTAGTAAGTTTTTAGAATTAAATCAAGTAATTATACTTAAATCAAATTTTATGGAGATTGCACTATTTTATAGGAGGAAAAAGTTTAAAGTGTTCCTTTTGATTTTTGAGAAACGTGATATTTTAAATTAATTATCAAAGTTTTTATTCCCTTGAAAACGTATTTGCTTTACCCATTGCAAATTAAAGTTAAAAATTCTATTATAAATTATTATATATTATTTTGGGGTTTAGGGTGTCACAAAGCCTCACTACAACAAACCCATATATTAATCAACTACCAACCCAATTTTCAGTTACTCGGCAAAGCTTAAACATTTCCAAACTCTACCAACCCAATTTTCCGTTAATCGACAAAGCTTAAACATTTCCAAACTAACTATCAGTGAGCAATAAGAGGAAATGAAATACGAAAAAGCAAAAAAAAAAAACAAGACTTTGTGCAAGTGACAAACCCCACAATAGATGGAACACATAAATCAAGACATATTTGGACAGCCTACAACTGTGATTGAACACAACATTCACCTTTGAGACAATATATAGTGCATAAATAAATAAATAAACTTGGACTCAACTCCTGCCTGTATGATATCTTAATTCTTAGTAATTCCTAATTTAGGACTAGTTCTACTGCAAAGCAACATCCTATGCCTCAATGTATAAACATATTCAAGATTAAAAAATTGCGTGCCACATTTTCTTAGGACAAGCCAACTATAAGATCCATAGAAATGAAATTATGAATGAGGATATTAAACTTGAATGGTGGTATATAGGAAAAATGTCATCTAATGAAAATGAAAACACCATTTATAGTAAAGAGCAACAATGATAGGATATGGAGAGAAAGAGAACATGAATGATGGATAATTCATCAAAAGATATTTCCACTGTTGATACTCAAATCAACCATGAATGTCAAATAATGTTCATCAGTTTTTTTTGTAGTTGTGTTTTTCAAACCTAATTGGCAGAACAAATCTTAATCCAAGTTCATCATTCAAAGAATAAGAGGCAGGGCATACAAGATAAAAAAAAGAGCATTTTTAGTGAGTGAGAGCTAGAACATAACTTGTAAAAGTTGAAAGCCAATAAAATCAGAGAAAGCAGAAACAACTATCAAAGTCTATAGAGTTCAATCATCAAGAAAATTAGAAAACATATTGAAATCATGTAATATCATTGTTATATAAAAATTGATTAAAACAAAACTTATGTTTTGACCATGGTTTCATTTCGCAAACAAAATTACGCATCAAACAGACACCATTTATCACCACTCACCCATTCATTACTACGTTTCAAACTTGTAATATAGTCTACAATGAATATTTTATATTTATAACTAGCTATAAATCCATCAATCTAGTAAAGTTGGCATACACCTAAACCCGAACTAACAATCTAGATTTATACAAATATAAATACTTAAACAGGCACCCTTTATTAAATATGCAAGCATCAACTTTCATAGTTAAATCACAAAAAGATCCATTCCAATTATTTTTTTTTTTTGTAGAAGGAAGGTAAGAGTGGTCCTTTTGGGAAACTTGGCTTGCATACACAACATCAATATTACAATCTACCGCAACTAACAAATTAAGTAACACAATAAACAGTGTAATTAAGGAGTAACCATCCACACACAATCAAATAACACAGTTACTAGAAACATATTTGAATATGTATGAACACGCCATAAATAAACTCTTTTATAAATCAGCATGTCTTTAAACTACATTGCAATCCTTAAACTTTCTATTTTTATACTTGCAAATGCACATACATAAACAACTATTTTTATACAAATGAAGAACAAGTTAGAATTATATGTCATTGGTTTGTATAGTTATCTTAACCCTTTTAAGTTTGATTAAATTTCACTAACACAAATTGGAAACATGTCACGATGATATAATGTTCAATGCAATGAAAGTCACACCACTTGACGGGTATTCACGTTAATTTCACAACATTATCACATAGCATACAACAAAGTTCCCTAGACACCTAATGAATAACGGTAAAAAAATAACACAATTGACACGGACACAAAAAAAACTCAAATTGATATAGAAAGTAAAATGCGTTAGTTTTGAAAGAGATTCGTTGCGGTTCCAAAATAGAGTATACAATTTTTATTTTAAACTATAAGGTTCAAGACGTCACACTCATATTTACACAAAATGCTTGCATAAAAATTTTCAATTAAAAATCCTTTAATATCGAATATAGTTGAGGTTTATTAAATAAAAATTTCTGACATAAAAACACGATCTAAACTTAGAGACAATTAATTTCTACTTACGAATAAAAGATAAAAATAACACAATTGATCGATCGAATTTACAAAAATCTAAATTAGTTCGTAACTCAATAAAATACGACAATTTACTCCCACCCAGTATCACCTATCAGAGCGTGGATCACCAACCGATAACCTGAAATGACTGTGTTCTCGCAAGCGCCAAACACAAGCAACGAGGGGTGAGCTTCGAAAACATGTAATAATATAAAATAATTGAGAAGAACACGTAAAATATATTAAACACCGTATCATATCAAATCACCATTAACAGGAATAATAAAGGTAAAACATTGATACAATCCACAACATCAAGTAAGTAAACACACAAATCAAGTAATGTTATGCATGCACTTATACTCTAGACTCCTCCTCTTTCTTTGGTACCATTCTAACTCTGAAGTACTTGGTTAGGAGGCTTGATACTATGCCACCATGCAAGTGGACGGACAATTCAATTTGGCCATGTCCTCATAGATCCCCTCAACTCAACCCGAGAACATATACGCGACAGTCGAGGTAAACGTGTGTTGCATGGTAGCTCCCGAAATTTGGAGTGCTACCTCCAAGTCATCTAGGAGTTCCCCACCCGAATACCTCCAAGGTCTAACAATCTTGCCCTAAGGCTCAACAGCAGACCGCCACGATCAGGCTCATTTAGTTGTACTTCCCCAGAATCACTAGGCTTGTCAGGCCCTACCTATATGATGACCAAATAATCTCCACTTCAAAAATTATCAGCATCTATTTTCTCCCCTCGTTGGCCTAGGTTACTCACTCCATTAAGAGAACCATCATTGGCCCAGGTTGAATTCATCACTATTCAATAAACACACAATATGCATTTTGTGATATTCATCGTGGTGGTAACATCATAAGTCAACAAGTAATCATCAATGCATATTTTCATAGTCATATATTACATTCAAAACTTATCATCATAATGCACAAACTCCAACAATATATGATTTTTACTCAAGATAATAATACTAAATCATTCACACACACCAGTTCAATTGAAATGCAAATAACAACAATTCATCACATTTTATATCATATAACAATATCAAGGTAGATATAAACAAAACACAGAATACGTCAAATACACAATTCTACAATAATTCAGCTACCACACAATCTTCAAAATTTAAATCAAACAACACCCTATAAAAGTTTCTAACTCGTATTTTAAATTCACCATACTCAAGTTTTCTCATTAGTTAATTATTACTCAAAGGGCTTCAGCCGTACGTAGCGAGCCCCGAATGAATTATGGGAAGTACGGTTTTCCCGTTCATCTCACTTAATTTACACTCATGAATTCGAACTCTCTCTCACCCCATACCTGCTCTGACGATTTCGTACGATTATAAGTTTTAGCAACATAATAGCAATAGCAATCCGGAGATACAATTATTTGATGAAGAGTCCATAGAATTATTGGAATGCATACGAACGACTCGAAACATCGGTTACGGATAACAACAACGATGTTGGAATTCAAAAATTAAAGCAAATCAAAGTCAAACTTTAATTAACATGAACAGTTGAAACAAAATGAATGTTGAACGCGAGGTTCGTTGAAAAACACTTACCGTAACACCGATGACAATGAGTTTCTCACGAACTTTGACGAAATTGAAAAACGAATATTGTAAGACAAAACTCTCGACGTGTAGATCACCAAATTGGTCTATGCTATTTAAGACCAACACCATGGTGGCTGGAGTCAAGGCCTGAAGGCGGCGGCTTCTATCGACGCTAATTTTTAAAATGCATTGCTTTACTATTTTGAGTATTGGCAATAAAAGGGGACGTCGAGAGGAGTTCGAATATGGTATGTACTTTCACTGTTAGGGCATGTGGTGGCTGAGAAATTTGTCTAAGATAGTGACCATGGAAATTTCAAAGTAAAAATGGGGACTAGGTGCTCTATCTGTGATCGGTATGGCACGGACAGTGTATCAATTATTGGACTTGGCGCCTGGAAGGCAACCATGCTACTTGTTAGTGGGGGAAAGAATATAGAAGAAATGGGAATGTTGATTTGGTGCGGCGCATTCATCCTGGTGGAAGGGAACCTTAGGTTTACATTATTAAGCAAAGAAAACCAAAGAAAGAAGACTAGTGGTATGCAATTAAACTTAAGTGGATATGTGATTAGAATTTACTAGAAAGAAGAAAGTCTGACCCATCTCAAATGTATGAGTGGAGTGGGCCAAAAAAAAAACACTTAAATAATTAGTTACAAGACAATATTTCTACTTTAATAATAATAATATTAATTAAACATGATATGGTCCCTGAAGCTTAACAACGCTATCATATATTACTAAATAAAGAATAAAGGAACTAAACATTTGATTAAAAAAAATACATATAGAATAATTATATAAATCAATAAATTAAACTTAATATAATATTTATCTTATAGAAATTTTTGGGTGTTACAATTCTACCCTCGTTAAAGAAATTTCGTCCTCGAAATTTATGGTGAACAATAAACGAACAAATACCTAATTAAGCACCTTCAAGGAATTCACTCATTATGTAAGCACTATATGTCAAGAATCAAGTGGCTTAGCATGATAGGCTAACATGGCAATGAATCATTTAAACACCTCTAACATTTTAGTCATGAAAAAAACTACCGCAATGACTCACTATAATTTACAAAGGAAGTAGAACTCGTAGAATTAGGCAATAACAACTTACTACCTTAAGTTGAATGAACGAAAGAAAAAATAAATTTAAACACATTATAAAGTTCAATTGACTTTTCAAATAGTGCTCTATTCTCTTCTAAAAGAATGTTTAAATCCTAACAGCAATTACCCTACAGGTTTAACAAAAGTTAGAAATATAGAGGAACATTTTAAATATTCCACACATTCAATAATTACGAACAGAAATGCATATAACAACTCAAGGACACATAATCACTTTGAAATCAAGAACCAATGTACAAAACCATTTTGGAAGGGATAAATTATTTTTCATGTATTTCAGACTCACACAATCTTCAAAATTTAAATCAAACAACACCCTATAAAAGTTTCTAATTTGGGATTTCAGATTGTTAATGTGAGATTGTTTTCCTTTTAATATTTTTGATGTTTTTACTAGAAACAAGATTGGTCTTCCTGAATATAGATTTTGCTGATGTGTGTAGGTGTTTATTGCACACTTTTTTCCTTTACCATGGTTTTATCTCTATGAGTTTTCCAGTTAATGTTTTTAACGAGACAATAGTTTGTATCCCTATTGATTATTTTATTGGGATTTGGTATAGTTCCCAAACATCTTGTATTTTCTTTTTCTTTTCACTTTTAATAATATATTAAAGTGCTACAAATGATATGTGATTAATTTTGGGTGCCAACATAGTTAGATATCAGGTTAATCATGTGATTCCTTTGCTTTTTGTTTTTGCTTAAAAAATTAATTAAACTTGTATTCCTTTTTATCTTTTCTTATTTCTTTTGTAAAAATAGAGAAAATCCAGTAAATAATTTATATAAAACTTTATAATTACTCTACAAATAACCCAAAACAATTCCCAAAAAGTGTTTAAAAGTGGAGTTTATCAAATTTCCCCACTTAATATTTGCTTATCCGCAATCAAAGTCTTTGCTTAAAGATAAAATGAAATGATAAAGAATACAACCAAGTGAGTCACCAAGATCAAAGTATAAGTAAGACAAACACGATTTTTTATTTCAAGAAAGTATCAAATTAAAAGAGTTTCTAATTAGAGACTCATGTTTCAAGCAATCAACCTTTTCATAGATGGGGATCATACAACGAAGCTCTTTCAAGTGTTTATAGGTAAATGACATATAACACTCAAATTTTCTAAAAAAATACATTATCACATACGTATAAATTGACCAAAACATCACAATTAAATTCACAAACATATAGGAAAAGTTTTTGTTATTAGAAGTTGTAATGAGGCCAAGGTAGAGTTTGGGATAAACAAAAGAAGGTCATGCAAAACAGTTAGAACAAATCAATCATATCATGTAAACTTTTCTCTGAATAAAAAATGGAGAAATAAATTTATCAATTTAATTTTCTATTAATTCTCCTTTCATTTTTCTCTTTTTGAGTATTTTTGTTGTTGTAGTTGTTGTAATTGAGAGGGATACTCCACCATTTACACTTCTTTTTTATAGAGGATTTTTTTTTTAATTCACCACAATTTACTCCAATTAATTCAAAGGATACTAAAAGTTCACAAGAAAGAGTTGGCATCAAGAAAATAAAATTTAAGCTTAAAGGGCAACTAGTATAAAATATAGTAACAAAGTGATGGGACCGAAAAAAATTGTTTAAAATTCCTCAACCAAATTTTCAGTTGCAAGCAAGTAAAATTCGTTTACGAATGGTCTCAAAATAATTTCTAAAATGTATAACTTGAAAAATATGACACAAACAAAGAGAAGGGTATAGATGGATAATTTTAGCACAACCCTTATAACGAGGAGGGGGGTTGAATTGTGTTTGCCAAAGTTGATAAATTTTTGCTAATTTGATGAAGGTTGGTTGGTTTTTATGAATTACTTAGATAAGAAACAATCAGATTCAGAGGAAGCAGTGAAAACTTAAATAATCCGAACATAGATTTATCCTCGTTCACCACTAACTTGGCTACATCCAGTTCCCTCATTTAGAAGGCTTTAATCCACTAATTCAAATACATTGAATTACAAAGCACCTGATCCACCAAGCCAGTCTTCCCAAACAGCCTGACAACCCCATACTTTTGAGGAACTAACCACCTTGACCCTACAAGCTAAGTCTTCTCCTGACAACCTTACAACCCCAGATTGAAGAAGGTACTAAACCATTATCGGGTTGGATATAAAAGATTGGAACTTTAACTGTTTGCTTTTAACAAAGCTAATAATAATAATAATAACTCCCACACTCTAAGAAAAGAACACTCAGAAAATATTTCTAACCTTAACAAGCGTTTCTCTCTTTGAACTCTAAGATGAATTTGGAATTTTGAGCTTGAGTTCTTCTGCTCTTTTGTGATTTTCGATGATTTTCTTCTTCAGCCTTGAGTAACTATTTATAGTTAAAATTTGGGCTTCAATTTAGTCCTTGTTTAATTATGAATTATATTTTGTTCATATAGCGTTTGTAAATTCTTCAAATTGATTCCGTTCCTTTTTTGTTTAGATTGAGATTGTAAATTCTTCAGATTGATTCTGTTCGTATTTTGTTCAGACTGCGTTTGTAAATTCTTCAGATTGATTCGGTTCATATTTTGTTGTAGGTAAATCTTGATCAAATCTTCTACAAATCTTGACCATATCTTTTTTCATACTCTTTGAAGTCAATATAAATTATAAAATAATACTAATAGTCAATATTTTAACAAAATATAATTTTAGTTCAAGACACGATAAAACACTACAGAGGACTTTTCCGCCCATTATCACCTATCAAAGGATTAATTTCCAATTGACAGCTTGAAAAAATTGCGTTTTGTAATTGCTCACACCTTAAAAATGAAGATGGTGCATTTTAAAATCTTGTAGATAGTATAAGTAAGAAGAACATGCAAATAATCATAATATAACTGTATCATAACATATTGTAACACCCCAATTTTTTTAATAAACTATTTTATTAATGAAATAGGGTTTTAAATAATTAATTTGGTGTTAAAATTATTTTAGAATATATGTTGATAAATTTTGTGATTAATTTTCTTTGTATGTGTGCTTTCTATGATGTGCTAATCTTGTACATATTAGACTAAATGAGTGATATAAATAATAAATATTATATTTTTATATTTTATATATTTTTCTAAAACTAATAGTATTTTAGTGTACATATTTTAAATAATAAGATTTTAGGCGACTCTACGTGTATATATGCGTTCGTAGTTAATGTGATATTTTCTTGTATGTTTGATTAATGTTAAGTGTGCACATAATTATATTTTATTATTTCTAAATATATCTTATTTTAATTATTTATTTTACAAATAAGAGATATTATTAATATTGATATTGATTTTCTTTATTTTTATATAGTTGTTATGGTATGATGATTTTATACGTATTTATTTTGATTTAGTAATTAATATAAATTGTTGATGTTATATTTATTTATTTTATCATTTTGACTATTCTATAAAGATGATGCATTTTTATGTGATTATTTTGGCATCAATTTTATTGATTATGGCCTCGTTTCGTTAGAAACAATTGCATTTCTTTCCTTACACGAACTATTTTTGACCAATTCCGATCACCATGTTTGTCGTCTCAAAAAACTGGCATCCTTTTTGGATTCCTCTCGTCGAAACCTTCAAGAAGCATTAATCATTTGCATTTTTGGGTGAAGTTGACGTCAGACCCTTCCGGCGCTTCGATCGGTCGTTGAGACCTTTTCTACAGTTTTTTTTCATTGTTTTGACTCCATTTTTGCTCCTAAAATTATTAATTATTATTTAATGTTGATTTTTATGATCCGCATAATTTATTAGTCGATCTCGGCGGTTTTGTGAACTCGCCATATATTCGGATTCATTCGCCGTACGTTGTCGACTTGCAGTTGATAATCCCATTGATTGTTGTGTTTGAGAAAGCGTCGAAATAAGGTAAGGGGTGATATAGCGTTAGAATTCATGAGTATAATATATTGTGAGATGAACGGGAAAACCATATTTTCCAACGATTCATCTGACGTTCCCTACGTACGACAATAGTCCTTTGAGTGATTTAACTTCGTTAAATGTGTGGTATTTTATTTTATTGTGATATTTGATTTAATTTCATTAAATGTGTGGTATTTGATATTATTGTGATATTGGATGCAGAATGACTTTGGTGCATATGTTTCATTAGATGAGTTTATGAAAGGTGATAATAAAATATGGATGCATTGTGTGATATAAGTTTATTTGATGATAATGATGTATGATTTATGATTGTGATGTTATAAATTTGTGATAAGTTTATGTGATGATGACGATTTATGATTGATGATAGTGATGTCATAAATTTGTGATAAGTTTATGTGATGATGATGATAATAATGATGTTATAAATTTGGGTTGAGAATTTTGAAGTAATCCCATGGTTGATAAAATAGTGATTATTCCAACTTGCGCTAAAGATAATACTCTTAATGGCGTAGTCTAGGCCAATGAGGGGATAAAATAGATGTTGATAATTTTTGAAGTGGAGATTATTTCTTCATCATATAGGTAGAGCCTAACAAGCCTATTGTTTCGGGGAAGTACAATTGAATGAGCCTGATCGCGACGGTCTACTATTGAGCCTTAAGGCAAGATTGTTAGACCTTGGAGGTATTCGGGTAGGGAATTCCTAGGTGACTTGGAGGTAGCACTCCAAATGTTAGGAGCTACCAAACAACACACCTTTCCTCGACTGTCGCATATATGTGTCTCGAGTTGAGTTGCGAGGATCTATGAGGACAGGGCCAATTTGAATTCTCCTTCCACTTGGATGGTGGCATAGTATCAAGCCTCCTAGGTCTTTCAGAGTTAGAATAGTACCACATTGTGAAGTAGAGTTTAAGCTCATGCATAAATATAATACTCTTAATGGAGCAGTCTAGGCAATCGAGGGGATAAAGTAGATGTTGATAATTTTTGAAGTGAATATTATTTTGTAATCATATAGGTAGGGCCTAACAAGCCTAGTGATTTCAGGGAAGTACAACTCAATGAGTCTGATCGTGGCGGTCTACTATTGAGCCTTAAGGCAAGATTGTTAGACCTTGGAGGTATTCGAGTGGGGAATTCCTAGGTGACTTGGAGGTAGCACTTCAAATGTCTGGAGCTACAATGCAACACACGTTTACCTCGATTGTCGCTATTTGTGTCTCAGGTTGAGTTGAGGGGGTCTGTGAGGCAGGGCCAATTGCAATTGTCCTTTCACTTGGATGATGACATAGTATCAAGCCTCCTAACCATGTACTTCAGAGTTAGAATGGTACCACATTGTGAAGTAGAGTCTAAGCTCATGCATAGCATTGCATTTTCTTGTGATTAATGTGTATCGCATGTGATTATAATTTCTCTTAGACGATTTGATGTTATAGTGAAATGTATTGATTTTCCTTGATTTCACTAAAGAAAAATCAACATTTCATTATAACATCAATCAATCTAAGAGAAATTATTATCATCTTCGATACACATTATTCATACCAGAGCAATCAAAAGGCAATGCAATATTATGTATGAACTTAAATTCTATACTTCTTCACCATTTGGTACCATTCTAACTTTGAAATATATGGTTAAAATGCTTGATACTATGCCACCATGCAAGTGGATGAACAATCCAAATTTCCTTTGTCCTCATAGATCCCCTTTACTTAACACGAGACACATATACACGACAGTTGAGGTAAATGGGTGCTGAATGGTAGCTCCTGGCATTGGGAGGGCAACCCCAAGTCACTTATGAATACCTTAGAAGAATTCCTCTTGATCTTACAACCTTGCCTTAAGGATCGACAACATACCTCCACGATCATGCTCATTCAATTGTACTTCCCCAACATTACTAGACTTGTCAAACTCTACCTATATGATGACAAGATAATCATCACATAAAAGACCTTTACCATATAGTTCCTCCCTTCGTTGGCTTATTCTCCTCCATTAAAATCACTATCTTTAGCATGAGTCAACGTTCTTGATTTCTTTTGGAGACTTAAGGAGCTATTAGTAACTCACAACATTAGATTTTGATAATAAAATTTTCCAAGTTACTTACTAAAATAAATTAAATATCATATTTCACTTTGAACTTTCCAATTACTTACATCAACATAAGGACTATTTTACTTTCCAAATAAACAAACCAACTTTCAAACACATTTACTTTTCATAAATAATTTGTTTTATAAACACACCAAATAAGTAAAAATTAGAATTTACATAACTTTAACAACTCACCCTATTTTAGTAAACTTTATAATATCTGTTAAAACTCATTTATTTGAAATAAATTTATCACATAATTCAAATACATTGAAAACTAAATTTTCCCAGTTTTAGTGCATAGGGTTCGGCCACCTCAAAAAATTTGGGGGTTTATTTTCTTTTCTTGATTATAAAGTAATACACAATACTAATTTCACATATACACCTCAACAATAACCAAAATCAAGAAAACGCAACCCTCTGTCTTATACATAGGGTTTACGGTTTTAAGATAGGGAAAAGGGAAGATGAGTTCCTTAGCCTAATAGATGCCTCTACAATAGTAGAGCACTTTTGTAAATCAAGGTTTTTGAGTTTGAAGTTTTTTGAAGCTAAAAAATTCAGATGAAAAGTTAGATATTTGTGTGTTTAGAGAGAAGAAAAAAGAGGAGAAAACAATGAAATGAATGGGTAATGGGGGGAGGCCGCGGGCTTCTCTTATTTAAAGGGGGCATAATTATTTTCCTCCTTCCTTTAATTAATCTACTCTCTTAATTCTAACTAAATCTCCAAAAATATCTAACATGAAAAAATGCTGACTAAAATTTAATTCTAAACTCTTACACCTATCTTTTATGATACTTAATCATAATCACGTCACATCATTCAACTCTCATCTAAAAACTAGTGTCAACAACCTTAACTGGCATTGCATTCATTTATAGAAGAAGAATTACAGACAACTCGTTTCAATAATCTTTTTCACGATAGAAAAAATCCAATTTATAAAATAGTCACTTTTATTATTTTACAATCTGAAAAATGACTTTGAGAAATAAAACCACTGACAAACAACCTAAGCACTTAAATCAAATATTTCGTCAAACTCTGAATTTTAAAAAAAAAAATTGAAAGTGGTGCAATTGTCCAACTCTTTAAAAGGCAGGAGAATTTTCGGTCATGGATTTTGACAATTTTTCACAAATGAAATAAATATATTTCACTTACATGACACATAGAGAATCACTAACTAATAAAGTGGAATATATTAAAGATCATTTTTTGATTGATTTATTTTATTATAATCAATATATTTTTAAAAAACATTAAAAAAAATTAAGAGCAAATATTAACCTGTTGAACATCAATGAAGCTACTTCATCAAAAATCTTTCATGGAGAACTCTTTTAATTACTCTTTATTCTTTAGTTGTTGTTTATTTTCATAAGTAGCTAAACATCTTTTGGTAGGGATGAGTAAATCTTGATGAAAACCTCTAGTATATGATTTAATTTTTTGGTTATTCTAACGAAATTATTTAAGTTCTTTCTCAATTTCTATTTGTAAGGTTTTTTATCGCTTAGCCGCCTTTAAAATGATTTGTGGATTATAGTTTGAAACATAAGGTTACTTTGTAAATGCTTGAGATAGGAAGTTCTTGTAATCATAGTCTACATATAGATATTACCACTTGAATGCCAAAAATAATTTATAACTCTAATGCTTAATCTTAATTTTCAATACCCTAAGGGATTAGAGATTTAGTTAAGATTAAAGACTCTTTCTTTAAATAATTAGGGTTGAATATAACCGAAAATTGTGTAATATTAAAACGAATGAATTTATTAACCAAGGTGCTATCTATATTTAGTGGTTTGAATCAAATAAGACTCATCGCTAACGCTTTTACTATTATCTATTAAAAGTAATTTATTTTATCTTTCGGTAACAAATGTATTATGAACAACCAAACCAACACAACTTATTTTTCCATCTAGTTATTTAATATGTGAATTAGTATTAATACAAGGTCCTTGTATATGGCATACGATACTTTAGTATTTTATTACTTACAATAATTTAGTGTTTTGAGACAATGTATGTTTCTATGATTCTAACTCTCATTGAGAGGATGTTACATATTCAATCCTATATCACTTCAAGTGTATAAAAACACTTTGACTGATTTACCTTAAGTCTGATAAATCTCTACTAAGAGGATTTGTCATTCATGATTTTTGATGTGTTCTTGGCTTTTTCAGAATAACGCTTTTCGTTCTATTATGCTATCTTGTATTTATTGGTTGAACCATTTCATCTTAAATACAAGAAGGATGTGTCCATTGAGATATTTCTATTGGAATTCCTTTAGGGTATTGTCTTTGTACTATAGGGCCAGGCCTGTGTACTTTATTTACAAAAAGACAACCTGTACTTTTTTGGGTCTGGTAATTTCTGCTAGAGTGGATGAAGTTGAATGTATGATTGCATCGACATTGTGATCGATTGATAGGCCATACATGGACAAGCGAAAATGATTGCATCGACGACAACCATGCTTAATCTCAAAAAGTCTCTCCATAAAACCACACACAAGCGAAATTCAGACCAACAAACCCAATCTCACAAATATAAATAGATCCCTATGAAACTAGAATCACGAACAAAAAGCAAGATCGCAACAGAAATAGATCTGGACAGGGGGGTTGACTACGAGACATATCAACAGAAATTACTAGACCCAAAAACCTAGAGTTAGATCACTGCGGAAGGGACAAAGTGGAAGATGGCATCCGAATCCACTAGACCCACGAATTCAGACAAACGGTGGCAGACTCCGTCCATGTATTTAAGAGACACCTAATAATGATTTACATATATAAAGGGTTTTTGGTTTAGTTCAATGTGTCCTAATATGTATTTAATTGAAGTATAATGTTTGTTTTGATCCTCATTATAATATGAAGGAAAAAATAAGAAAAAAATAAAATAATTTAAGGTTCGTAAACAAGAATGAACTCTAATTACAAATAATATTTTTATATGAAGATCTATTCTAAGGTCTAGTGATCAATTACACTAGCTGAAAGGATAAACATGATACATCAATGTACATTAGAGACACTTATTAATTATTGTAATGAAGGGTTTCTGGCACTAACATAACTCCTAAAATCTTTTTAACTGAAGTAAACATAACATTAGGTTTTTATTATATAAGGTGATCAAACAATTGACTACTTGTCGCATAAAAAGGTAGAAAAAAATGGCTAAAACTCTCAAGGTGGTTTACACTATAATCCTGTTAGTGTCCCTATTTCTTCTTTTAGTCGCCGAAGGTGGTAAGGTCATTCTCATATTTTCATGTTATACAACACCTTCCATCATTTTTAAATAACATTTCTTTATTTTTATTTTACATTACAGTAATACAGAAATGTAAAAAACACGATGATTGTAAAACATATCGGTGTCCCCCTCCTAAAGCCCCAAAAGAAATCAAGCTATGCCGTTGGGGTATTTGTCATTGTAAAAAGTAACACTTAAATTAAAACTCATTTCTCTGTTATGTTAAAGCCTTTAATTTTCTTTACTCATCGTAATGTTGTTTTTCTTATATATATATATATATGTTTTCCCTCACAATTTTTTATATATTTCTTTCAAACTTTCAATTTCCTAATAGCTTTAGAATCATGTAAAAAATTTATTAAGACTTAGGTGTTTGATATATCATCTAAAAAACTTAGAAGTTAAGTTTAGACTTCATGGGAGGAGAGTGATTTATTGAGTTTTACACTTTGGGGTGTTGTCTATAGGATGTCTTCGTACAACTATATACTATATTGACCGATTACTTGATAGTATCGTCTTTGTGAGAGTGCACACAATACATATAATCTAGAGGGGTGTTGCAATTTGCATATGACATAAAACATAACTTCTCCATCCAAGTTTTGCTACATTAGTTTGGCACCACATGAATTTCAAGGAGTGCATTTTGAGCATTGAAAGATCATCCATTTATATCATGTGATATTATATTGTCGTGATTTTTGTGATCATGCTATGTATGATTCATGAATGCATGGTCATCTATTTTTGACTTATTCATTCATTTTACATGATGTAAGATCTACTCACATCTTCTGTGTCTCCTCTTATTATATATTTGTATGCAGCCTTGGGTTTTGACAAGAAATCAATGGAGCTTGTGGAATACTAGAGGTTTGTGCTTAGCTTTATTATATTTTGAGCTTTTTTAATATTGTTGATTTTGTTGTATCAGTAGTGATTCCTTAACTTCAAATGCAACTCTAAATTTAATTACTAGATTTAAAACTCTTTGTATTCCTCAAGATTTATTGTTATTATTTGTTTTATCTTATAACTCTCAAACTTCCGAGTTATAACATTATTGTTATTGTATGTTTTATTTTAAGCTAAATAACATACGCGGTCCCTTAACTTAATTTTAGTTAACGTTTTAGTCCTTTATCTTTTTGTTCATTTCGATTTGGTGCTTTATTTTAATTTTAAGTGACAATTTGATCTTTTATGTTTTAAAATGTCAACAATGTTATCCTTTTTTTTTTTACAAAAATTCAAAAAGTTCATCATAATTTTCAAACAAAACCCATAAAATTGATTATCATCTTCAATATAATGAAAATTTCATCAAATTCATAACTTAAATATTTAAATAAACTCATATTTTCATTCTTTATTTGATGAATTTGATGTTGTTGGAGATGAAAATATGAGTTTATTTGAATATTTGAGTTATGCATTTGATGAAATTTGCATTATATTGAAGATGATAATTAATTTTATGGGTTTTGTTTGAAAATTTTGATAAATTTTTTGAATTTTTGTAAAAAAAAGGATAGCATTGTTGACATTTTAATACATAAAAGATCAAATTGTCACTTAAAATTAAAAAAAAGGATCAAATCAAGAAAAAAAAGGACTAAAACGTTAACTGAAATTAAGTTAAAGGACCGCATATGCTATTTAGCTTTTATTTTATAACTTTCACATTATAACATTATTGTTATTATTTATTTTTTTTATTCGTCAAAACGATATGTTTTTGTAACGTGAAAACAATTATGTGTTTCCTTTTTATTTTGAATTAGTGTCTTCATATTTTGATTATAAGTTTTTATCATTATCTTATTTACAAATATTAAAAAAGTGGCTAAATTGCATTCGTGGTCCCTTAACTTAATTTCAGTTAACGTTTTAATCCTTTATCTTTTTTTTTTTTTCGATATGGTCCTTTATTTTAA
>JBBPBQ010000006.1:3611963-3636909 GCA_037974755.1 Cicer yamashitae
GTGGATATGTGCGTATGCAATTAATGTGATATTTTACTGTGCACATAGTTATATTTCGATTATTTATAACTATTTTCTATTTTTAGTTATTTATTTTATAAATAATTATTTTGAGATAGTAATAATATTGTGTTTGATTTCTTTTATTTTTATATACTTGTTACGGGATTGTGATTTTATATATATTTATTATAATTTATAATTAATATAAAATGTTGATTTTATATTTATTTATTTTATAATTTCGAATACTCTCTTATGGTAATATTTTAATGTGAGTATTTGAAAGAAAAAAAAAATATAATTATAGTGATTATTTTGAATGTCAAAGTCTTGGTTATTAATGTATTTTAAGAGATTAATTACTTTAATTACTTTACTTTATAAAATATTAGTTTTGAAATATTAGTAATATTTTAATAATTAAATTGTGTTGAAAAATGTGGATTTTATTTTAGAGTAAAATGTGTTTTATGAGTTAGACCCATATGCAAGAGTAAAATCTAATTAATAATAATAATAATAATAATAATAATAATAATAATAATAATAAGGAAAACAAAAGAGAAAAGAATGACCCTTCCATCTTCTTCTTCTTTTGCGTAAGCCGCCGCCCTCCATCGTTTTCTTCTCCTACTTCTTTCGTCGATTATAACCATTATAGTGGGTGTGGTGCAAAACCGAGACCACATTCGTGATCGTTGCGATCTCATCTTTCATTCTCAACCCGAATCACAAATTGAAATGCCCTATTACTCTTTGTCAAAAATCACATATCTGCCTTGTGATCAAGATTCCAGCAACCACGACTATCACCAACGAAAACCGAGACCATATTTGGACTCCACAAAACACCCTCTTTCATTACCTATGCTTGGAATGACCAACAGTTATACTTCAAAAAATGGGTTTTCACCCTCGTCGCGGCTGTGTTGTTGAATTCCGGCCAGCATGTTCATCATCTTAAAAAACTGATATCGTTTTTGGATTCCTCTCGTCGAAACCTTCAAGAAGCCCTACTCGTTTGTGTGTTTCGGTGAATTTGATGTCGGACCTTGTCGGCGATCCAGCGCGTCAATGAGGCCTTTTCTATTAACTTGTTTCACTTCATTTTGAATATGTTTCTTCTCTTAATATTTTTATTAATTATGTAAAACTGATTTTTATGCTCCGCGTAAATTATCAGCCATATTTCATTGGTTCTGCAAATTCGTCGATGCTTTTGGACTCGTTCGTTGCGCGTTGTCGACATGTTATGGTTGCTGAAAGCTGCTCGAATTCCTATATCATACGAAAGCGTCAAGCTGAGGTATGGGGTGAGAGAGAGTTCGAATTCATGAGTGTAAATTAAGTAAGATGAACGGGAAAACCGTATTTCCCATAATTCATTCGGGGCCTGCTACGTACGGCTGAAGCCCTTTGAGTAATAATTGACTAATGAGAAAACTTGAATCTGGTGAGGTTAAAATACGAGCTAGAAACTTTTATAGGGTGTTGTTTGATTTAAATTTTGAAGATTGTGTGGTAGTTGAATTATTGTAGAATTGTGTATGTGACGTATTCTGTGTTTTGTTTATATCTACCTTGATATTGTTATATGATGTAAAATGTGATGAATTGTTATTATTTGCATTTCAATTGAAGTGGTGTGTGTGAATGATTTAGTATTATTATCTGTGAGTGAAAATCATATATTGTTGGAGTTTGTGTGTTATGATGATAAAATTTGAATGTAATATATGACTATGAAAATATGCATTGATGATTACTTGTTGACTTATGATGTTACCACCTTGATGAATATCACGAAATGAAAATTGTGTTTTATTGAATAGTGATGAATTCGACCTGTGCCAATGATGGTTCTCTTAATGGAGTGAGTAACCTAGGCCAACGAGGGGAGAAAATAAATGTTGATAATTTTTGAAGTGGAGATTATTTGGTCATCATATAGGTAGGGCCTGACAAGCCTAGTGATTCTGGGGAAGTACAACTGAATGAGCCTGATCGTGGCGGTCTGCTGTTGAGCCTTAGGGCAAGATTGTTAGACCTTGGAAGTATTCGGGTGGGGAACTCCTAGGTGACTTGGAGGTAGCACTCCAAATGTCGGGAGCTACCATGCAACACACGTTTACCTCGACTGTCGCGTATATGTGTCTCGGGTTGAGGTTAGAGGATCTATGAGGACATGGCCAAATTGAATTGTCCGTCCACTTGCGTGGTGGCATAGTATCAAGCCTCCTAACCAAGTACTTCAGAGTTAGAATGGTACCCAAGAAAGAGGAGGAGTCTAGAGTATAAGAGCATGCATAACATTACTTGATTTGTGTGTTTACTTACTTGATGTTGTGGATTGTATCAATGTTTTACCTTTATTATTCTTGGTAATGGTGATTTGATATGATACGGTGTTTAATATATTTTACGTGTTCTTCTCAATTATTTTATACTATTACATGTTTTCGAAGCTCACCCCTCGTTGCTTGAGTTTGGCGCTTGCGAGAGCACAGTCATTTCAGGTTATCGGTTGGTGATTCACGCTCAGATAGGTGATACTGGGTGGGAGTAAATTGTCGTATTTCGTTGAATTATGAACTAATTTAGATTTTTGTAAATTCGATCGATCAATTGTGTTATTTTTATCTTTTATTCGGAATTAGAAATTAATTGTCTCTAAGTTTAGAACGTGGTTTTATTTTAGAAATTTTTATTTAATAAACCTCAACTATATTCGATATTAAAGGATTTTTAATTGAAAATTTTTATGCAAGCATTTTGTGTAAATATGAGTGTGACGTCTTGAACCTTATAGTTTAAAATAAAATTTGTATACTCTATTTTGGAACCGCTGCGAACCTCTTTCAAAACTAACGCATTTTACTTTCTATATCAATTTGGGTTTAGGGTGTCACATTAGTGGTATCAGAGCAGGTCGATCCAATCCAACCATGTGTATTAAGTGTCCGACGTGTCTCCTTTGTGTTTTAATTTGTTGTATGCAAATGTTGACATGTGATTTTGGTACTAAGTTAGTCCTCTTATTTTCCTTGAATTGCTGAGGATTATCAAGAGTTAGGCATGTTGTTCTGTTATGTTTGTATTTTATGCTTTTGCTTAATTATTTTAGTAAAGTTTCATGTTGTTTATGTGTATAGCCTTATGTGTCCATCTTATTACTAACTTGTTGCGATATTTGTTATTTATTTAGTGATGTAATAATCGTTGTTTGCTTATTGGGGATGTGCGCTTAGTGAATTCTCGTAATTGCATAGGTGTAATTAGATTTTGCGTTCTGGATTAACTATGTGTTCATGTTGTTACCATCATTCTTTTACCATTATTATTAAGTTACTACCCTCGGGAAATTTATTAGTAGATGTATAATTAAAAGAATTCTAACATCAGCGAATGGAGTGAGAGTCAGACGTCACTTTCGCACTCTAAAACTGTGTTAAAGAGTCATTTAATTATACACAATTGCATTTAAATAATTATAATTATTGTTACATTGAGTAATTGACTACATGAGTGGGAGGAAGTAATTACCCCGCCGATTCATCGTTAATGAAAGATGTGGCAATAACTTGTTAGTATTATTGTCATGAATAATTATTAATTTCATTCTGATTAATTTAAAAGCATGCTCATTCCTTGGTTATTTTAATCAACTTAATTGTTTTTATGTGTTGTTATAAACTTGCCTAAGTATAAAATAGCGTGTCTTATCTGCGTATGATATTTGAGATTTATTTTATACTATATAACGTAAAGTATAATTTGTTTCTTTCTAACAAGATTCAAGAACTATTGTAGAAATTTTACTAAGAATAAATGTGTATATACATGTTTTTGAGTAAGTTAGACTTTAAGTGTGTCTTGCGATAGTCTTTTGATTTTATTCTATGCTATATAACTCATTTGTCCTGATAAAATTATGTGTTCTATCTATATTCTCATTACGCAAACCAATATGTTAAGATATTCATTTAGAACAAAAAAAAAAAGTCAAGATAATGGTTGTACTTATGTTTCATTTGCAGCAATACTTATTACATATGATGGTGGAAAAAAATAATTTGTAGTTGTTTGTGTCTATAATTTTAAATTCATAATTTCTCTATTGTGGTTGCCTCTGGCTGTAGGATAAATAAGAATTGTGGCCTTATTGTGTTGGGACTTTTATGAATACCTTGGAGAAATTCATTTTCGTGTGTGTTCATGGCTAAATCTTTGGTAATCAAAATATGAAACTAGTTATAGAAATGAGGTAATGTAGTAGTTGAGTAGCATGGTGCTATTGGAACTTTTGAAGGAAACAAATCAAAATCTATGATTGGTTGTTAACTCTATAAGAAAATGTTGTGTTGATTTTTAATTTGTTTAAGTATTAATTATTATTATTATTATTATGAGTATTATTATCTGACATATAGTTTTAAACCATTTTGAGTTGTTCAATAATTTTCACTAATCAAATTCTTTTATCTAGTGATTTCTCTTATGAAAGTTTTTACTTGCAAAATTTGTACTCTGTATGTCACTCTTGTAAATAAAACAGAAGATAAAGTATGTAAGAGTTTCTTTACTATGTTTGACAATTGTTTTTTATGAATTCGTTAGTGTGTAGACCTCACCTCCTTTATTAAAATATAGAAGTTAATATAGAGCTAGTTAAAACTAACTTAGTCGGTTAAAAAGTTGTTATTAGGTAGATAACTTGTTATTTTCACAAGCTGTGTATATATAGAGCTTTTCATGTACTCATTTACCATCTTTTTCAATTTAATTCAATATGAATTCTAAAGGAAAATTTCTAGCAAGCTCTCAAACTTGTTTCTGAATGAAGTGAATCTCCACCTCTTTGATCTTATAATTTGTAACATCCTTTAAAGAATTTTTGTGACAATTGCAATACCTATAAACTGAAATTATGCTTCCAATGATATATTGCAAAAGTGTCTAGTAATTTCTTTGGTTTGAATATATGCTTATGTCCTATGAGACTAATACTCAATTTTTTTTGTTTCATAAACATGCTTGTATTGTATGAATTCATAACTTTACTCATTGAGTAATAATCAAAACTTATAACTTAACACTATCTTTTATAAGTTTTTATGTGTGCTTCTTAGTGTATTTCTTTAAGATATAAGTTAATCCTAACCTTGTTTTAGTTTCCATGATCTCTATGATTTTCATAAGTTGTTATGCTCTTAAGTTTGAAGTAGACCATTGTGCAACAAAAGGAAATGAGAGTTTATACCTTAAGTTAAGACTTGTGAAAATAGTTGAATCTTAGCTTTATTGAAAGTTTTTAGAAACATTAAATTTATGAAACTCAGATTCGATATAGAACGAATAGTAACCACGAGATTTTAGAATTTATTATAACCTGACAAAGCTTCAATGGTTGTAAAATATGGTAGAGATAGACACTACAAGTTGGAATGAATTCAATTTAAGGAAAATGATTAGTTGAATATACCTAAGTGAGAGTAATATTGCTTGTATTACTCAAAATAAATCGATTGCCTTGACTGAGGTAAACGAGACTTGCATTTTAAGATTTAGAAAGTGACTCATTAGGAAAATAAATAAATGATAAGAATTGTTCAGTAAAAAAAAAAAAAAAAAGAAAGAGATTGAGAAGGAGTTGATGCTTAAAATAAATAAGTACATTGTGTTAATATTTTATGTGTACTACAATGTGTTGTTTTGATAAAAATCTAGAACCATTGTAGGAGTTGTTATAAATCCATCTTATGTATAAAACTTAATAAATAAATAAATAAAAAATAATTCAAACCTTATGTGTGCTTTGCAATTATGTGAAATTGTTTTCCCTCATTCACTATGGTTGTGAACTTTAATTCTTGATTTCTAAGGACTTGCATATTCTATGAATTCTTATGTGTGTCTATGTTTGAAATTCTTAAGACTATGAAATAATTTAAAAATTGTTCTACTTATCTTACTTAAGTGAAACTGGTTCAGTAATTGATGATATTATTTAAATTTTTCTAAGAGAGTGAAACTAGTATAATATTGTTGGAGAAGTTAGTTGAACTCGAAAACATATCGATATGTGTATTATTTGATTCAACTAAATGTAGTAAGTTGTTGTTCATTAAATTCACATGTTTAGTTTTATCTATAAATGATACTGATTAATCATGATATTTGATTCATAATTGAGTTGTTTAATAGGATGTGTTTAATTGATTTAGTGTGTCATGTTAGCCTATATATCATGCTAAGCTAATTGGTTTTTCACATATTGTGCTTAAATGAGTAGTGAATATCTTAAAATGTTTACAAACTAAGTTTGAATGTTGAGGGTGGTTAGTTAGATATTAGTTTGCGTATTGTTCACTACAAATTTTGAGGACGAATTTTCTTTTTCACGAGGGAAGAATTGTAACACCCCAAATGTCATAATAAATTATTTTATTAATGCAATAGAATTTTAAATAATTAATTTGGTGTTAAAATTATTTTGGAATATATGTTGATATTCTTGGGATTAATTTTCTTTATATGTGGCTTTTCTATGATGTACTAATCTTGTACATATTAGACTAAACGCGTGATATAAATAACAAATATTATATTTTACTATTTTTTTTATATTTTTTTAAAAATAATAGTATTTTAGTATAATATTTTAAAGAATAAGATTTTAGTCAATTTTGCGTGGATATGTGCGTATGCAATTAATGTGATATTTTACTGTGCACATTGTTATATTTCGATTATTTATAACTATTTTCTATTTTTAGTTATTTATTTTATAAATAATTATCTTGAGATAGTAATAATATTGTGTTTGATTTCTTTTATTTTTATATACTTGTTATGGGATTGTGATTTTATATATATTTATTATAATATAGTTATTAATATAAAATATTGATTTTTATATTTATTTATTTTATAATTTCGAATACTCTCTTGTGGTAATATTTTAATGTGAGTATTTGAAAGAAAAAAAAATTATAATTATAGTGATTATTTTGAATGTCAGAGTCTTGGTTATTAATGTATTTTAAGAGATTAATTACTTTAATTACTTTACTTTATAAAATATTAGTTTTGAAATATTAGTAATATTTAATAATTAAATTGTGTTGAAAAATGTGGATTTTATTTTAGAGTAAAATGTGTTTTATGAGTTAGACCCATATGCAAGAGTAAAATCTAATTAATAATAATAATAATAATAATAATAATAATAATAATAATAATAATAATAATAAGGAAAACACAAGAGAAAAGAATGATCGTTCCATCTTCTTCTTCTTTTGCGTAAGCCGCCGCCCTCCATCGTTTTCTTCTCCTTCTTCTTTCGTCAATTATAACCATTATAGTGGGTGTGGTGCAAAACCGAGACCATATTCGTGATCGTTGCGATCTCATCTTTCATTCTCAACCTGAATCACAAATTGAAATGCTCTATTACTCTTTCTCAAAAATCATATCTCCGCCTTGTGATCAAGATTCCAGCAACCACGACTATCACCAACGAAAACCGAGACCATATTTGGACTCCACAAAACACCCTCTTTCATTACCTATGCTTGCAATCACCAAGAGTTATACTTCAAAAAATGGGTTTTCACCCTCGTCGCGGCTGTGTTGTTGAATTCCGGCCAGCACGTTCATCATCTCAAAAAAACTGATATCGTTTTTGGATTCCTCTCGTCGAAACCTTCAAGAAGCACTACTCGTTTATGTGTTTCAGTGAAGTTGATGTCGGACCCTGTCGGCGATCCAGCGCGTCGGTGAGGCCTTTTCTATTAACTTGTTTCACTTCGTTTTGAATATGTTTCTTCTCTTAATATTTTTATTAATTATGTAAAACTGATTTTTATGCTCCGCGTAAATTATCAGCAATATTTCATTGACTCTGCAAATTCGTCGATGCTTTTGGACTCGTTCGTTGCACGTTGTCGACATGTTATGGTTGTTGAAAGTTGCTCGAATTCCTATATCGTACGAAAGCGTCAAACTGAGGTATGGGGTGAGAGAGAGTTCGAATTCATGATTGTAAATTAAGTAAGATGAACGTGAAAACCGTATTTCAAATAATTCATTCGGTGTCTGCTACGTACGGCTGAAGCCGTTTGAGTAATAATTGACTAATGAGAAAACTTGAATCTGGTGAGGTTAAAATACGAGCTAGAAACTTTTATAGGGTGTTGTTTGATTTAAATTTTGAAGATAGTGTGGTAGTTGAATTATTGTAGAATTGTGTATTTGACGTATTCTGTGTTTTGTTTATATCTACCTTGATCTTGTTATATGATGTAAAATGTGATGAATTGTTATTATTTGCATTTAAATTGAAGTGGTGTGTGTGAATGATTTAGTATTATTATCTGTGAGTGAAAATCATATATTGGTGGAGTTTGTGTGTTATGATGATAAAATTTGAATGTACTATATGACTATGAAAATATGCATTAATGATTACTTGTTTACTTATGATGTTACCACCTTGATGAATATCACGAAATGGAAATTGTGTTTTATTGAATAGTGATGAATTCGACCTGTGCGAATGATGGTTCTCTTAATGGAGTGAGTAACCTAGGCCAACGAGGGGAGAAAATAAATGTTGATAATTTTTGAAGTGGAGATTATTTGGTCATCATATAGGTAGGGCCTGACAAGCCTAGTGATTCTGGGGAAGTACAACTGAATGAGCCTGATCGTGACGGTCTACTGTTGAGCCTTATGGCAAGATTGTTAGACCTTGGAGGTATTCGGGTGGGGAACTCCTAGGTGACTTGGAGGTAGCGCTCTAAATGTCGGGACCTACCATGCAACACATGTTTACCTCGACTGTCGCGTATATGTGTCTCAGGTTGAGTTGAGGGGATCTATGACGACATGGCCAAATTGAATTGTCCGTCCACTTGCGCGGTGGCATAGTATCAAGCCTCCTAACCAAGTACTTCAGAGTTAGAATGGTACCAAAGAAAGAGGAGGAGTCTAGAGTATAAGAGCATGCATAATATTACTTGATTTGTGTGTTTACTTACTTGATGTTGTGGATTGTATCAATGTTTTACCTTTATTATTCATGTTAATGGTGATTTGATATGATACGGTGTTTAATATATTTTACGTGTTCTTCTCAATTATTTTATACTATTACATGTTTTCGAAGCTCACCCCTCGTTGCTTGTGTTTGGCGCTTGCGAGAGCGCAGTTATTTCAGGTTATCGGTTGGTGATCCACGCTCTGATAGGTGATACTGGGTGGGAGTAAATTGTCGTATTTTGTTGAATTATGAACTAATTTAGATTTTTGTAAATTCGATCGATCAATTGTGTTATTTTTATCTTTTATTCGGAATTAGAAATTAATTCTCTCTAAGTTCAGAACGTGGTTTTATGTCAGAAATTTTTATTTAATAAACCTTAACTATATGCGATATTAAAAGATTTTTAATTGAAAATACTTATGCAAGCATTTTGTGTAAATATGAGTGTGACGTCTTGAACCTTATAGTTTAAAATAAAATTTGTATACTCTATTTTGGAACCGCTGCGAACCTCTTTCAAAACTAACGCATTTTACTTTCTATATCAATTTGGGTTTAGGGTGTCACAATACACATTAATCATACCAGAGCAATCAACAGGCAATGCAATATTATGTATGAACTAAAATTCTATACTTCTTCACCATTTGGTACCATTCTAACTCTTAAATATATGGTTAAAAGGCTTGATACTATGCCACCATGCAAGTGGATGAACAATCCAAATTTCCTTTGTCCTCATAGATCCCCTTTACTTAACACGAGGCACATATACACGACAGTTGAGGTAAATGGGTGTTGAATGGTAGCTCCTGGCTTTGGGAGGGCAACCCCAAGTCACTTAGGAATACCTTACAAGAATTCCTCATACACCTTAGAACCTTGCCTTAAGGATCGACAACATACCTCCATGATTATGCTCATTCAGTTGTATTTCCCCAACATTACTTGACTTGTCAAACTCTACCTTTATGATGACAAGATAATCATCACATAAAAGATCTTTACCATATAGTTCCTCCCCCCGTTGGCTTATTCTCCTCCATTAAAATCACTATCTTTAGCATGAGTCAACATTCTTGATTTCTTTTGGAGACTTAAGGAGCTATTAGTAACTCAAAACATAAGATTATGATAATAAAATTTTCCAAGTTACTTACTAAAATAAATTAAATATCATATTACACTTTGAACTTTCCAATTACTTACATCAACATAAGGACTATTTTACTTTCCAAATAAACAATCCAACTTTCAAACACATTTACTTTTCATAAATAATTTTTTTTATAAACACAGCAAATAAGTAAAAATTAGAATTTACATAACTTTAACAACTCACCTTATTGTAGTAAAGTTTATAATATCAGTTAAAACTCATTTATTTGAAATAAATTTATCACATAATTCAAATGCATTGAAAACTTAATTTTCCCACTTTTAGTGCATAGAGTTCGGCCACCTCAAAAAATTTGGGGGTTTATTTTCTTTTCTTGATTATAAAGTAATACGCAATACTAATTTCACATATACACCTCAACAATAACCAAAATCAAGAATTGTGTGTTTAGAGAGAAGAAAGAAGAGGAGAAAACAATGAAATGAATGGGTAATGGGGGGAGGCCACGGGCTTCTCTTATTTAAAGGGGAGCATAATTATTTTCCTCCTTCCTTTAATTAATCTACTCTCTTAATTCTAACTAAATCTCCAAAAATATCTAACATGAAAAAATGCTGACTAAAATTTAATTCTAAACTCTTACAGCTATCTTTTATGATACTTAATCATAATCACGTCACATCATTCAACTCTCATCTAAAAACTAGTGTTAGCAACCTTAACTAGCATTGCATTAGTTTATAGAAGAAGAATTACAGACAACTCGCGTCAATAATCTTTTTCACGATAGAAATAATCCAATTTATAAAATAGTCACTTTTATTATTTTTCAATCTGAAAAATGACTTTGATCAAATATTTCTGCAAACTCTGAATTTTTTTAAAAAAAAATTTAAAGTGGTGTAATTGTCCAACTCTTTCAAAGGCAGGAAAATTTTCGGTCATGGATATTGACAATTTTTCACAAATGAAATAAATATATTTCACTTACATGACACATAGAGAATCACTAACTAATAAAGTGGAATATATTAAAGATCATTTTTGATAGATTTATTTTATTATAATCAATATATTTTTAAAAAACATAAAAAAGTTTAAGAGCAAATATTAACCTGTTGAACATCAATGAAGCTACTTCATCAAAAATCTTTCATGGAGAACTCTTTTAATTACTCTTTCTTCTTTAGTTGTTGTTTATTTTCATAAGTAGCTAAACTTCTTTTGGTAGGGATGAGTAAACCTTGATGAAAACCTCTAGTATATGATTTAAATTTTTGGTTATTCTAACGAAATTATTTAAGTTCTTTCTCAATTTCTATTTGTAATGTTTTTTATCGCTTAGCCGCCTTTAAAATGATTTGTGGATTATAGTTTGAAAAATAAGGTTACTTTGTAAATGCTTGAGATAGGAAGTTCTTGTAATCATAGTCTACATATAGATATTAACACTTGAATGCCAAAAATAATTTATAACTCTAATGCTTAATCTTAATTTTCAATACCCTAAGGGATTAGAGATTTAGTTAAGATTAAAGACTCTTTCTTTAAATAATTAGGGTTGAATATAACCGAAAATTGAGTAATAATAAAACGAATGAATTTATTAACCAGGTGCTATCTCTATTTAGTGGTTTGAATCAAATAAGACTCATCCCTAACGCTTTTACTATTATCTAATTTATTAACCAAGGTATTACGAACAATCAAACCAACGCAATTTATTTTTCAATCTAGTTATTTAATATTTGAATTAGTATTAATACAAGGTCATTGTATATGGCATACGATTGTTTAGTATTTTATTACTTACAATAATTTATTGTTTTGAGACAATGTATGTTTCGATGATTCTAACTCTCATTGAGAGGATGTTACATAGGAAATGATTCTATCTTGTATTTCTTGGTTGAACCATTTCATCTTAAATACAAGAAGGAAGTGTCCATTGAGATATTTCTATTGGAATTCCTTTAGGGTATTGTCTTTGTACTATAGGGCCAGGCCTGTGTACTTTATTTACAAAAAGACAACCTATATCTTCATGGGTTTCATAAATTGAAACCATTGAAGATAAATCTATCTGTTGAGCTCATAATTTACTTCAAGAAATCACTCCATAAAATATGTATGAGTATTGTCTTACAGATCATAAGAGCAACCAAGTTATCAAAGGATGCATATTATTAGAGAGAATACATTCTGGAAGATTATCAGAGGATGTGCATAGACAGAGGATACATTGATTAAAAGATGTCTTGCGGATCATCATATCATTAACTTTTGTCAGAGATTTGACTTTATCAGAGGCATTGACTTTGTTAGAGCGCTGACTTCTCCAGAGGTATTGAATTTGTTAGAGCATTGACTTTACCATAGGCGTTGGCTTTATCAGATGATACATAAAAGTTCAAAATCAGGCGATCAGTCGCTTGATGAGATTATCAGAGGCAACTGGGGTACTATGTGGCTTGCATCCCAGAGTCAACTGAAGCTTGTGACAACAAGGCACATGTCACCAGTCTTTACGATGTCAAATTGAAGTAAAGTCAGTTTTTTTTGCCTTCGTCTACTCATTAGAGGCTAAACCTTATATAGCGACGTCTGCTTTGTTGCGTTTGTTTCCGCATTAATTTTTTTACTCTATTATATCTTACTTTGACATAAGATCTTTAAAATATTTGCAATCCAGGCTAGTTTTAATTAACATAATTTTTGCCTTTAATCTGCACACTTAGCATAAAAAGTTAGGGGATAATTGTTCTTTGTTTATTATATGTATGAGTTATCATCAAAATATCAACCCGAGGATTTTTAAAAATACTTTTGCACTAACACCATCCTCAAACACCTACCCAAACCAACTTTCAAACTTCACCCCTTCTTCTACTTTTGCTTCTGACCCAAACTCACCATTTCTTGTAGATCCTATCTACATAGTATACGAGATAGCAACGCAGGCAGTAAATGATTAGTCTTTGAAACATCTTTAAATGACTCACTTGCTTCTAACACAACCAAACCGTAACCTAGCCTATCTATGCCATTAGACCTTTCACATTTCATTCCATTTCTACTTCTTGGCTTTCCCAATCTAGACTCATTTATCACCTCTTTTACTGCTATAATTAACAAGATAAGAAGAATGCTCCTAGCTTGGACCCTAATGAAGTTTCAAACCCGTGGGATAATGTTTTGGCCTTTGTTGCAAATTGGATAAGGGGCATGTAAGACTCTAAATTTCAAACTCTAATTTATGCAATTTTAGTATATTTGGTGTTAAATTGCTGAGGCATTTAGCCCAATTTTAATTCATTTTGTGAATTAAATACCAAAAGCATATTTTATTAGAGTTTGTTATATGTTTATTATATATATATATATATATATATAGATATATATTTTGAGATCCGGTGAAAATTATTCTTTGAAGAATAATTTATTTTGTTGCGAAGAATTTATTACCGGACTGTTTTGTTAAAAATATCTCTGGTTGCTGAAAAGTTTACCTGTCATTTGAGTTGCGACGAGGGGAGATATTTTTATCAAAATAAATTGAGATGTGAGTAATGTGATGTGTGTATGTTTATGATTTTTGTTGGTTTGGTTTATATATATATATATATATATAGATATTTGGTGGGTTAGTATTATATATATATATATATATATATGAAAGAGCAAGAAAGCTGAGAAAACATTTTCCTTTTCCCTGCCTCGCGAGTTCTTTTCTTTCTCCTCCTTCCTGTGTTGCGAAACCGAGTGTTGGTGGGTTTCAAAACCGCCAAACACAAAACCACACTTCTCACCAAGATCTAAGCTTCCTCTCGCGAAGTAACAGAAGGGAAAGTTTCTCCTTGCCATGATACGTTGCTAGCGAGCCAACTTTGGAAGCGTCATGCGAAGCGAAGTTTTACCGGAATTTAATCGCGGTGCCGTAATCGGCGGTTAAAGCTACAACGAAGGTAAGGGCTCCTTCCATATTTTTAGCTTGCATATAGGACTCTATATGTGTGTTTGTGGAGTTTGATTTTGATGGGGTTTATGTGTGAATTTGGGGAAAAGGAATTTAATGGGTTTTATGTGAGTTGTGGAAAAGAAATTTGGTGGTTTATGTTTAACAATTTGGAGTTTTGATTTGGTATGTTATGGTTGAAAATTTTGGAAAATAAATTTGGTGGGTTTATGGTGTATTGTTGTGAGAAATGAATTTAATGCATTTTGTGGGTAAATGGTGAAATTGAATTTAATGAGTTTTGAGGTGAGGGTGGTGGTGATTTTTTGCTTGGTATGTTGATGTGTTTATGGGTAATATTATGAAGGTGGAAATTTGCTTTATGTTTGAAGATGTGGGGTTTTGAATAAATGCAATTTATGTGTGGATTTTGATTTAGTGTGAAATGAATTAATGAGATTGGGTATATGATGATTTGAATTCGATGTGAATGGTGAATTCAATTTCATGTGATTTGAGGATTATATGCGTTGAGTATGCTATGTGTTAAATTTGAAAATCATTAGTGTTAAATGAGCATTAAAAATGGGGAATCTTTTAATAGCTGCATTTACTTAATGATTGTGGTGTCGAGAGTCAGAGTATGCTCATGCATTTCATAGTATATGGTGATAGTGGTGACCGGATGGGCCATGGTGATAGTGGTGACCGGATGGGCCATGGTGATAGTGGTGACCGGATGGGCCACGATATAATTGCTCATGCATTTCATAGTATATGGTGACCGGATGGGCCATGGTGATAGTGGTGACCGGATGAGCCACGATATAATTGCTCATGCATTTCATAGTATATGGTGACCGGATGGGTCATGGTGATAGTGGTGACCGGATGGGCCACGATATAATTGCTCATGCATTTCATAGTATATGGTGACCGGATGGGCCATGGAGATAGTGGTGACCAGATGGGCCACGATATAATTGCTCATGCATTTCATTTTATATGGTGACCGGATGGGCCATGGTGATAGTGGTGACCGGATGGGCCACGATATAATGTATTTCATAGTATATGGTGACCAGATGGGTCATGGTGATAGTGGTGACCGGATGGGTCACGAGATCATGCATTTCATAGTACATGGTGACCAGATGGGAATTTATGATAGTGGTGACCGGATGGGCCACAGAATGATGTCATGTGCATTGGCATATACCCATTGCATTAGGATGCTTGGCATGCGAGTCATGTTTAATGTGTTATGATTGTTGTATATGCGTATTTGATTGTGGTGGGTGAATTGTGCCGTATTTGGCGTTTGTGATTGATTGAATTGGTGGGGAAAGTGTTAGAATGATTTGGAAAGTGTTAGAATGTTTTTTGAAATTGTTTGAATGATTTTGAAATGTTTCAAAATTGAAAATCTGTCATTTTGACAGTTGTATTCGAATACACATAGGTTGTAGTCGAATACAATTGAATGGTTTTGCCTCTGACTTGAATTTTTGAAGGTGTATTCGATTACACAGGGGATGTAGTCGAATACAGTTGAATGGAATGTTGTATTCGAATACAGTAGTGCTATTTTTGCTGTTTTTGTTGTTTTTCTGCTGTTTTAGCAACTGTATTCGACTACAGTAACAGAGAAAGATTTGACTATAATTAATTCAACTAATTTTTATTGTGATCACTTTTAACTTGATCTAAAACCGTATTTGGCTATCCACTTAAAATTGTTTTGGGTATTGAATTAAATAGAGTATGATGTTTTATCCATTGAATAAATTATTAAAATTATCAAGTTGTTTTCTACGTTAAATTTGATCGAACAAAACTTCGAATTTGTAATTAAATATATATGTAGTCGCATCATGAAAGGTCATAAAAGAAATTAAAAATAATGAAATGTTGGTAGATAAAAGATGAACTCTAATGACCAAAGCTTTAATATGGGATTCATACATAGATAAGGTGATTATTGAGTGAGCTAAAAGAACAAACATGACACATAGATGAAAATTTTTTTGACAAAAATTAGAGTGCACAGACATCAAATGATAAGATTGACATCTCAACTATGTAAAAAATACCAAAAATTATTTGCAGCACCCTAATAAATACAATAAATAAAATAAAAAATAAAAAACTAAAAGTTGGGGGACAAGGCCAAAATCCAAGTAGACAAGCATGGACAACATTGCCTCATTAAAAACCTTACTAGGAAAACCTAAAGGGATAAAACCAAGGTGGAGGAAAAAAGAGTTAGAACCAAGTTGGTTTGAAGAACTATGATCCAAACTTGTTTTGATGATAACCAAATTATTTTGTGAGAACAATTTAAAACACTAATGTTCTATTTTAGTGTTTAGTTTCCAGATCAGGTTCTTCTATACGAGTTCACGCTGCATCCTCTGATCTCTTGGTCCAAGTTAAACAAACATCAAGACTCCACTATATTCTCTGCATTCTAAGTCTAGTGAATGCGCTCTATAATGCACCTCTAGTAACTTTATCAAATACAAGCAATGCTCTTATTAGTCTGACTCTGATAATCACAACAAGCATTTGATCTCTCGGCCTCTGATAACCTTGACAAGCAAGTGATTGTCTGCGTATAATAATCGCATCAAGCATTTTTTCGTATGACTTTGTTAATAGTCTATGCTTTGATGAAAGTCAATGTTCTAAAAAGTCAATGCCATGAAAAGAAAACACTTTAAAAAAGACAAAGCTTTTGCACATCCTCTACTATGTATTTTGTCTAAAGGTCTATGACATACCCTAATCATAGTATCCTTTGCTTTTTCTATCATCATATCAAGATTCGCGGAATCAATTTCAAGAATATATTTGATAATGTTTAATGGAGAATCAATCTCAGACGATTTGATACGAAACATCATGATACATGTTGATTTCTTGCAATCAGGACATCGACCAGAAACCCTAAAATACAATTGTCTCTGCACTTTTACCCTAAAATACAACATTGTAAACATCCTATTATGAGAGTTATTCACAAAAACCTTAAACTCTTGCTTTTGTAACCTAGCCTAGTAGTGGTTGCATCCCTCAATAGCTTGACTGTAATAAACTAGAAGATTGAGAAGACTTGAACACAATCAGTTTGACTAGTAGGTGTTCAATGAAAGTGTAATTCAGTTCATTAATTAATGGATTAAATCTTTTAGGTTGAAGGGACTAGGCATAGCTATCGTGTTGGGGGTGAAGTAGAATAAATTGGTTGTGTCATTATGTATTTTCTATTTATTTGCTTTGTTTTCATCACTTTACTTTAGCATTGTTAAAACGGTTTTATAATAAAACACAATTCAATCCCCATTTTCTTGGGTTTCTCATTCTCATTGTTATTATGACACATTTGGCATCAAACTCGAAAAAGCTGAGTACATAAACGTGTTTGATTAAAGATCTATGTTATTATGACAGACTCTGGTGACAAAGTTATAGGTGGAAACGTTAATAGGTCTCCTCTATTTGATGAAGAAAGAAAGGCTTAGAAGTTTCTACATCTCTCATGATCCTAAACTCTAGGACATAGTCGAAGATGGCTATGAGGCTATAACCGATGCTACTGGTGTTGAAATATCTAGAAAATATCTCATTGCTTATCAAAAGAAACAATACAAGATGCATCATAAAGTCAAAACTTTCATGATGAATGCTATCACCTTTAAAGAGTTCAAAAAATGCAGCAACAAAGAAACATAAAAGAGTATCTTTGATGCTATGGTTTTCAACTACGAAGGAAATAAGCAAGTACAAAAAGTTAAGAAAAATTTATTTGTCAAGAAGTATGAACTCTTCTAGATGGAAGAAGATGAAGACATTGAGATGTATGGGATCTTGCAACCCTAAAGAAAAGAAATCAATTGTCACCAAGTGGGTTTTGAGAAACAAACTGAATGAGAATGGTGAAATAGTCAGAAACAAAGCTAGAGTGGTAACTCAAGGATACAATCAGCAAGAAGGTATTTATTACACTGAAAGTTTCGCTCTTGTGGCAATGTTAGAGGCAATCATAATTTTACTTTCATTTGCAATTTTTAATCAAATCATTTTATATCAGATGAGTGTGAAAAGTGATTTCTTAAATGGTTACATAAATGAAGAAGTATATGTTAAATAACCTCCTGGCTTTGAAGAAAATGAATTTCCAGACTATGTTTTCAAACTAAAGAAATCTTTGTATGGTTTGAAACATGCCCCAACAGCTTGTTATGATAGACTACGCAACTTCTTATTAAAGAACGACGAAAGAGGCCAGGTTGACATAACTGTTTTTAGAAAATCATCTTAGAATGACCTTCTCATTGTCCTAATATATGTTGTTGATATCATTTTTGGTTCTACTAATGGCAAGCTATGACATCCTAAAATCAAAAGACTAAAAATAATTAGAATTTTACAATTTAAAATATTATAATTTATAGATTATTATTATTATTGATGTTTTTTTTAATTTTATTAGAAGAAAAAATTGTTTAATATATTATTTTAAGACAAATAATGTTTTAAGTAATTTATAAATGTATACACAAGTAAATGATTATTTTCAATAACCAATTTGCTTAAAATATGATAACAGTATGAAGGTGTTTTGTTTGTTAGAGGCTTATAAGGTAATAGTAGGAAATTGTTTTTGTTTGTTAAAGGCTTACGTGCAATAGATAGTAACAAACAAAATTATTATAATGATCTTTTGTTATCTAATTATCTAGTATGAATGAGTCAAATAAAACCGAGCAAAAACCATATCTCTATTAAGATCAAAATTCGTAGGAGACATTATTACTGATGCACCAAAGTTACACATAAACTCATGCAAAAATTAAAAAAATGAGAAACATATACCTTTGGGCAACGATGAGTAAATTAATCAAGGAAATGTTGGTCAATTTAATTCAACTTTGACTCACACAATTGAATAATAACACCGTTTAACTCATAATCACATCCCTTAATCCTTCTATGGTACATTAATTTTGAGAATTTGGGATTGGAAAAGAGTTAGATATTTTGAATAGTAATTTTTATAAAAATATATTTTGTCAAAAATCTAATTCTATTGAAATCAGGATTTTATGAAATTGATTTATTTACTATGAAATTGATTTTATGAACTATTTTGTATGTTGAATTTCCATTTTTTATGATTGTTAAAATATGTATTCTTTGAAAGATCGTTTTATATTATGTGTTTTTAAATGATTGTTGTTATTGTATATTTAAATAACATATTATATTTTAATTATGATGTTATGAAGATGATTGTTAAAAACAAATTATTTTTATCGTAGGTGTTTGAGATGAGCTTATGCTCCGTATGGATGGGTTTTGTACCCCACAGTTATTTATTCAGATGAGTTATATGCTTCATATAGATGGGTCTTATGTCCCACATGAAACGAGTTTTAAACTCTACACGGATGAGCCTTGTACTCCACATGAGATGAGCTGGTGCTCCACATGATGAGTTGAAATTCACTTCGCGAAAGTAATACATCTCCATATAACAATGTGACGTCATGGAATTGATTGATTGATTTTTTGTAGAATAAACGTGTGTATTTGATTTATCTTATTAATATAGATGTAAATTGTTGTTTTTAAGTGGATGAGTTTATGTATTTTTGAAAATAATTGTTTATTCTAGAAATTATTTATACAATTTATATTTCTAAAGAATATTTTCGGAAGAACAAGGGTGCCGTGATTGAGTTTTTTGATTACCGCGTCGACTGAGAACAACATTTGTTTTAAAATTATGTGCCTTATTCATAGGGATTTAGTATCTCATTAAAGTGTTATTTTTAGAGTCTGAGACTAGGATTGCTGAGAATGTCGAGAGGTAAGGAGTTCTCCACTTTTTAAATAATCATTCCATTATAGTAGGTTACTAGATTAGGAATAAGTGGATATAGTGTTTACATCGTATTATATTTTGGGATTAGCTATTAAATGTCCAGTTTTGAATATTTTGATTATTAAAGAATTTTGAATGGTAAGGATTTATTTTAAGGATTTCACAATATTATTTCTTTCAGATAATTCATTATTTATTATTAGTACCTTATTCTCTTCTAAAAATATCAAATTTTTTTGTCATTATCTCAATTGTTAAACCCACGTAACTAGGCGTTACACAAGCTCTACGAAGAGTTTTCTAAGTTAATGAATAATGAAATTGAGATGAACATGGTGGAAGAATTAAAACTCTTTCTTGGAATTCAAATTCATCAAAGCCCGAATTGTTTACTCATTCATCAGACCAAATACACAAAAGAACAACTTAAGAAATTTATAATGGTTTAATGCAAGCGAATCTCTACACCTATGCATCCAAAATGTTCTCTTGATAAGGATGAGTTAGGTCAAAAAGTAGATCAAAAGGTATACAGAGGAATGATTAGTTCCCTTCTTTACTTAACTGCCTCTAGACCTGATACTCTATTTAGTGTGTGTGCCACATTTTAGTCAGATCCTAAAGAATCCCACTTAACAACTATTAAGAGGATCTTTAGATAGTTGAAAGGCACTACTGACCTTGGTATGTGTTATAAGCCATCCTCTGAGTACAGGTTAGTAGGTTTCTGCAATGCTGATTATGTGGAAGACAAGCAAGAAAGGGTGGAAACTGTACATGCCTTGATGGAAATCTAATCTCGTGGTCAAACAAAAGACAAGGACTATTGCTCTTTCCATAGTAGAAGAAGAATATATCTCAGCAGCCAGCTGTAACACTCAACTGTTAAGGATGAAATATCTACTAGATGATTTCAAAATCAACGATAGTAACATTCCTATCTTCTGTGATAATACTTTAGCTATGTGTTCAACCCCAAACCCTATATTACATGCAAGAGCTAAATATTATTTTATAAGGGATTATGTCCTGAAAGGTATTTTAGACGTTAAATTTGTTGACATCGATTATTAGTGGACTGATATTTTCACAAAACCCCTTGTTGAGGACATATTCAATTTTATAAAGGAAAACCTAAATATTATGATTACAAAAGAATGATGTTGAAGTCGTCGTATCGTTGCCTCTAGTAAAACAGAGTAAATGGTTAAATGTATAAATGCTCTACCTCTGTTGAAGTTGAATTTACTCGTCTCTGGTTAATCTAAATTCAATTACTTTCAATATGAACAGTCTTCTTGTAATTTGTGCTTAGTCTGTGACACTTTGGCAGGTGCTGTTCACATGTGTTAGATATTGAAAAAGAGTTAGATATTGAAAAAGGCTAATCATTCACAACTTGCGAACCATGGTTCGAATGGTGGTTGAGAAAGGTATCCACACTCAAATAAGATTATGCACTTTAAATTCAATAGATTACATGAACAACACATATAATTTCTTACACCACAATTCCAGTAAAGAGCTGCAAAATTAAAGAAATTCCATATCTACTGAAAAGTTTGATAATTAATTCAAATTGTGAAATAATTCAATTCTTTGTCATCCACAAACAGGTTTGCAGGAGGTACAGACAATACTATCAGCAGATTCATGCAGTAGTAACTTCATTTGAATATGTATCTGGCCTCGGTAATGCAGCCCCATATGCAAGTTTGGCTCTAAATGCCACGTCCAAGCATTTTAGATGCTTGAAGAACGTGATTACTGACCAGCTTCAGTTTATTAGTAAGTCTAATTTTCAGATAAGCAACAATAGAAAGGATGAATCGCCAAAGTTCCGCAACAGTGACGCAGCCCCTTACAGTCAAAGGCCAGGGTTTCTAGAGCATGTCCAACCACCTGTTTGGAGACCTCAATGAGGACCCTGAGCGTGCTGTGAGTGTTCTTAGGGCATGGTTTTTTGAACACTTTCTGCACCCGTAAGGGTGTTATTACAATCTTATCATTATCTTATGAAGCATTGACACATTCATGGATATCAGACACAATATTGATCAGTAGACACTGATAATATTTTAAGAAAATAGAAGTGATTGAATGTGACAATTATGTATTCAATATGAAGTGTCGCTGTTACAAAATCAAAAAGATTTTAAAATGTAGTCATGTCATAATGACATGAATCCTTAATATTGTGGAGAATTGTGTTCAAATGTGGTTGATGCAGCCTCAATTTTGGTGACATAAAATTTTTGATCCCGCAATTAATTAGATTGGGGACAGATAATTTTTTTTAACCCTTTTAATAAGTAGTGCTTCAACTTTGATATAAGCTTTGTGTTTTTCTCTTTTTCCATCATCATCTAAACATTACATTTTCATGTATGTATTGGTATATAAGACATGTATTTAGACTACTTATATGTTGTATTCTTGTTGCAGTTACCCTACTGATACTGACAAGATAATGTTAGCAAAACAAACCGGTATGTCTCGTAACCAGGTGATTATTTCAAGATAAAAGCTCGATATTCTGCATCATTTCATATTTTCATGCATGATGGATTCTTTGTATTATTATTGACAATGTCTATGTGTTTCAGGTGTCTAATTGGTTTATAAATGCAAGAGTGAGACTATGGAAACCAATGGTAGAAGAGATACACATGCTTGAATCACAACAAACTCAAAAGGAACCACAAAGAGATGAGAATCCATCTACCTCCAGAAACAAATTTCAGTTACCTTCAAATAACAACATAGCTGAGAATCCATGTAACTCCACAGACAAATTTCAGAGTGTCGCCTATAAACGGACTAGAAACGAACTTTCAAATATGTCGGTGCTGAATCAACAAGTTGGTAGTAATGGAGTGAGATGGGGAATAATGTTGCAACGAGCAATAATGGTGTGTCTCTGACACTCGGTCTTCATCAGAATCATGATATTGGGTTATCCGAGCCGTTTAACATGAGTGCCGCCCAGCGTTTTGGCCTTGCACTTCAACCAGATAGCTACGTCACGAGTACTTTTCAATCACAAAATAGACAATTTGGTATAGACCTCATTGAAGGGCAACTTTTGCACGACTTTGTAGGGTGAAGCTATAGATATGCTTGGACTTAATTCAATTAGGGTGATACACTATGTTTCTATGATTGGTTTCATCAATCACTAGAAATTAGGAAAAGAAGAGTTATTGAAATATTGGCCTGCAAAAGTCTTATTGAAGAGACCTAGTTACGGATTAAGTGATCTTGTACATTCATTTTTATTTTAGTAGGGGGAAAAATATTGTTATAGGCAGATTGATCCATTTCACCCTTCTGTGTTGGCCTTGTGGGAAAAGTGTTTGTTGTTGTTCTTTTGAGGTAAAATAGATACATTTCACTAGGCGATAGTTTAATCTTGTTTAACATGCATTATTAATAAGGATCTCTCCAACTATGTTTTTTCTCTCTTTTTATATTTTTTCTCTCTCAAAAATAAAAAATTTCATACTTTTGAATTGATTGATCTTGACCAACGATCATTGATACTCAAAGTGTGTGATTGTGGATTCTCCCTGCAGTTAACCTAAATTGGTTTATTTTCACGGCTTGTGTGTCAGGAAGCAATGGAAAATGTAATTTCTAATTGTTGTTGAAAGAGAAAAATATTGAGTTTGAAGTTGATATTTTGATAGAACGAAGAATATGATATAAATAGAATAAGTATACATTTATATAATAATCTTCATGAGATAATTAAAATAAGTAACTTTGACTTAATCATAATTAATTTCTAATTATCTTAAATTAATTCTAACAAATATTTATCTATATCCAACACCCCTGTAAGTTGGAAATGTGTATCAACATTTTCAACCTTTGATGAATATTATAAACCAGAAAAAAAAAATACAATGTGACTAAGAAATAAAAATTACATATGTTTGAAGAAAATAGTCGTGCATAATTTTCGTTGAAATTTTCAACCTACTCTGGGCTAATTTGAAAATGTTCTAGCGTCTTCACGACATTCACTTCAAAAGAATGAGGAATTCCAACCTTGATTCTTCAAATATTAAATTTGGTTAACAAAACTAATCACATAGGATAAAAGCATAAAGAGAACGAGAAATGTCTAACTACCATAGGGTAGAATAACAAAGAGAATAATAATTGTTTTGCTACCACATGCAAAATTAACTATGCCTAACTTTCATGTGGCAACCAAGCTTGCCTTTGAATGAAAAATGATTCTTATATTCAAGTTTAATCACTCCCAACTACAATAAGAACAATCATGAGTTGCAAGAAACTCCATTGTTTTAAAATATTGCCTTGCATTTGAAATTAATGGCTTTGAGAAGAAAAATATGTAGAATAACATGAGAATTAGATTTTCTTTGGTAATAATTACGATCATTTCTTCATAGAGGATTTCATGTCTCTTGATATTATGATGAGAAGTATGACAGAGCTAAAAGAGAAATAATTAAAAGAAATATTGAATTTAAAGTTGATAATATATAACATACGATACAATTAGAGTATAAACACATTCATATAACGCTCGTTCGATAACTAATATAACCAACTTCTTACTGCCTTCAACTAATTAGTACTTTCTATGTTTGTTTTTTTGAAGTTGGAAAATAACAAGATCTATTCAATCAAACTATTTACATTAGTGCGACTATCTCAAACATAAATTTAATACATATGTTAGAACATTTTTCATGCAATCATAATAATCTTTAGGCTAAATTGCATTTGTGGTCCCATAACTTAATTTCAGCTAGCGTTTTAGTCATTTATCTTTTTTTTCTTCCCGATTTGGTCCTTTATTTTAATTTTTAAGTGACAATTTGATCTTTTATGTTTTAAAATGTCAACTATGTTATCCTTTTTTTTTTTTTGCAAAAATTCATCAAAAATTTCAAA
>JBBPBQ010000006.1:3637024-3655851 GCA_037974755.1 Cicer yamashitae
AAAAAAAAAGATAAAGGACTAAAACGTTAACTGAAATTAAGTTAAGGAACCTAGGATGTAATTTAGCCTAATCTTTATCATCTCCTATTAATCTACTATCTACTAAACTATCTATAAAAACTAATATCTACCACTATTATCTTCTTACCTTTATCTAATTTTATGACACTTCACCTTTTCAAGGGTTAGTAATATTTTCAAACTTATATCATCTTTCCACTAATATCATATTTTCATACTTTGTATTCTATTTTCAATTATTTTCTCTTAAATTTTTCATATTTTATTACTTTCTTTTATTTTTCTACTTTTCTTCTCTTTCATTTTCAATTTCACATTTGAAATTATAATATTTTAAATTAATTAACTAAACTTAATTGATTATTTTTTAAATTATTCAACAATTATAATGAATATAGTATAATGAGTTGTTTGATTCCACTTTAGAGAGAGAGAAACCAAAACCAATTAAAAATAGATGGTTTGTTTAATTTTGTATTTGCAATATCTATTATCTATCTATAGAGCTATCTATTATATAGCAAATGCTTACAAAAATTATCAAAACACCCATCTTTAAACTTTTCAAACATTATAATTTTAGGGTATTGATGACATTTTCTTTTTATTCAAAAAATCTTCCATTTTTCCTTTTCCCTTTTCTCTCTCCTCATTTTATGTTTCAAACATTCAAAAAAAATTATACACTCAAATATTAAACGTCTTTTTCAAAAAAAGAAAACAGTAATTATAATTTAATCCAAACTGTACACATGACAACTATGCATTATTGATCATTTAAATCAAATATGATATTTTATTGATTGATTAATTAAGAGAGAAATATGTATTTGATTATCAATATATCTATTACAATTTTTTAGATGATAGTGTACAAAAAATTATCCTAACAAAATATAATTTACTTTATAAATCATACACATTTAATGGAGTGAGTAGCTTAGGCCAGTGAAAGGAGAAACTGAATGTTAGGGGTATTTGACGTGGAGATTATTTTGTCATTATATAGGTAGGGTCTGATATGTCTGGTGACATAATATCAACCTTCTAATTATGTATTTCAGAGATAGAATGATACCAAAGAACAAGAAGAAGTTTAGAGTATAAGATCATGCATAACATCTTGTGGATTTGTGACTGTCTCATTTTGATGCTATGAATTAATATGTTATTATATCATGATGAAAAAATATTGTGGTGTAATTGATACAATATTTACTTGATGTTCTAGGTATTCATTTCACCTTTTTAAAATTATTACACGCTTTCGAAGCTCACCCCTTTCGTTGTTTATGTGTGCACATTTGCAGAAACGCAAATATTATACGTTGTATTTAGTATCTTGAAGTGAAGTTCTAATATGTGATATCGGGAATGAGAAAATTTAGTGTTATTTTGGGTTTATGGTGTCACATTGTGCGTTAAGGTTGTAGTTCAATTTAAAATCGATGTCTTACGCGATAACTATAGAAACTTTGGAAAGTTATTGGTCCTTGAAAAATGGTTTCTCTTGGTAAAGGATTTTTCGAGTTCAGTTTTATTTCTATGGTGGAGCAACGTATTGTTTCATCCATTGGATTGTGGAATCTCAATTCGGGTATCCTTCGTCTTTCGGCTTGGTCTCTTGATTTTAACCTTCAATTTTTGCATCAAAATATCGCGCAAGGTGAGATTTCATGGTTCCAAAGTCTCTTGGTGAAGCCATACGCAATCGTACATTCGATCAGTTTGCACGAGTGTTGATATTGACCTAACTTTACCTCTTCATGAAAGTCATCTTGTTGAACGTGAAGGGTTTTTTTATGGTCGATGTAGAATATAAAAAATTACTTCTATTTTGTGAGGTATGCCACATTATTGACCATGCCAAATCTATTACAACCAAGTTGGTTTGAATAACTATGACTCTTACCTGTTTTGATGATAACAAAATTACTTTGTGGAAAAAATTTAAAGCACTAATATTCTGTTTAAGTGTGCAGTTCCCTGATCAGGTATTTTATATGACTTTACGTTGCATCCTTTGATGTTTGATCTAAGTTATAGGAACACCAAGAGTAAAATCTTTAAGTTCCTAGCCTCCAAGATGTTCCCAATATGAGCTCCAAGGTCTCTTAGGTCAGAACCCTTGTAAAATTTGAGTTTTTATCTTAAATAGGGCTTTAGGATGCTTATTAGCGCATTGCTAGGATCCTTGGCGTATAGTTCTTCTCTGGACATAAAATTGTGCCACCAAATGCATTGTAGCGCATGGTTGGCCCAATGCTCTACAGTGTTAAATAAACACTTTTGTTCTTTAAAACAACTTTCCCTCTGCTTTGACTTGACTTTTCACACTTTTTATAATCCAAATTGGATTTCGGTGTTATCATGAAAGTTATAGCTATGGATGTTACCTTTCATTTGCAACTAATTTGACTCCATTTGAACGTCTACAACTCGATATATGAATAAAATACTGCACATGAGTCATGTTGCTTTTTCACCAAAGATCAGCATTGCGCTAAACAAATGAAACAATACAAAACTACATAAAATAGTTGGTTAATCGTGAAAATGAAAACATAAACACCTTATTTTTTTGAAGGATCATTTATTCAAAATAACTTTAAAATGAACATTAAATTGAAAGAAATAAGTTAAACAATTGACTCAAAATAACTCTGAAAATAATGAGTAATGAAGGTTCATTAGCGGGATTTAGTGGTTAACCACTTTAGGGTACTAGGATTTAGTGGTTAAAGAAGTACTCTAAAGCGGTTAATTAATGTCGGGTGTGACACCCTAAACCCCAAAATAACATTTATAATAATTTATACTAAATTATTTGAAGAAAACTCGCGGCGGATGAAGAAAATCTGTTCAAGAAAATAAAAACTTTTATATCTATTTTAGGATATCACGTTTCTCTAAATACACATGTAACAATTCAACTTTATTCCTCAATTAAAATTTAATGAACTTGATTTAACTAGAATTACTTAATTTAATTCCCAAGACTTATTAGTACTAAGGTTTTCATATAAAAAGTCATTTGTAATTGCATAAGTAAAATACACATTACAACTCTTAATTCCCAGTATCACCTATCAGAGCGGGGTTCCTCCCAAACTTGAACTTCAAGACTCATTAACCTGTAATAACTGCGATTTCGCAAACGCAGGGCCAAGCCAGTCAAACACAAACAACGAAGGAGGTGAGTTTTGAAATCATGTTGAGAGTATAATATAAGTAAGAAGAACACGCAATTAATCATCAATCAACCGTATCTTTACACAAACATTCTTCAAAGAAAAACATGACATTATATAGTCAAAATCAAGGAAAATCAATATACTTCACTATAACATCAAATCATCAAATCATACTTCCAAGGTCTAACAATCTTGCCTTAAGGCTCAATAGTAGACCGCCACGATCAGGCTCAATTCAGTTGTACTTCCCCGGAATCACAAGGCTTGTCAGCCCTACCTATATGATGACAAAATAATCTCCACTTCACAAATTCTCAATATTTATTTTCTCCCCTCGTTGGCCTATGATATTCCATTAAGACCTTCATCTCAAACACAAATTCGAATCACAATTATTTCATCAGGGGTTACTTCAATATTTTCATCACAAATTCATAACATCACTATTATAAATCACACATCATCATTATTACATAACTCATCACAAATTTAGAGCATCACTATCATCAATCGTACCTCATCACATAAACTTATCACAAATTTATAAAATCACAATTATTATTCATACATCATCATCATTACATAAAATTATCACAACACATCCATCTTTTCTTATCAGATCACATAAACTCATCTAATCAAACATATATATAGAATTAATTCGACACTCAATATCACAATAACATCAAATACCACACATTTAAAGAAATTAAATCAATCAACACCTTACAAATATTTCTATTCTATATTTTAACCTCACAATTTCCATATTTGCACATTAATTTATCCCTCAAAGGGCTACTGCCGTACGTAGCGAGCCCCGGATGAATCGTTGGGAAATACAGTTTTCCCGTTCATCTCACAATATATTATACTCATGAATTCAAACATTCTCTCACCCCTTACCTTATTTTGATGCTTTCACACACGAATACGATTCCATGAGCAAACAACCTTTGTTCATTGATTATTTGTCCTTCAATCGATCTAACTCCACAGTTTATGGGTAAACATTAAAAATAAATTATGAGAAAGTACTCTAAAACTAATTTTGAAATTCGGTCAAAGAAACATACCATAAATCAGAAAACCAATTAGTGGATAATATAGACATTTTTCACACGATCGTTTTGGCATTGGTTTCACTCAAATCAGAGTTACGGTGAAGAAGAACGATGCAAAATAAGGAACTTTATAAACGGAGAAGTCAGGTATTTTAGATGGAAATTGGGATGGTTAAAATTTGAGGAAGTATGTTTATTTGACTACCTAAATGAATATAACAACATACTGTAATTTGGGCGAAAATGGAGAAACTTTTCTGAAATAGTTATCGGTCATCGGTGCCAAACGATAATCCTAATTTATGTTTTCTATTCCGGCGGCTCCTACTACTTCTCCTTCCTTATATTTTATTATTATTATTATTATTATTATTATTATTATTATTATTATTATTATTATAACTACAAGAAAATACTTGTGTACCTACGGAAAACTACCTACGGATCTCAGTCTGTAGTTAAATTAATTGTTATCTACGGAAAAACTGTGGGTATTTGTTTATAAAATAAATTGTTTTTTTTTAATTAATTTCGACGGCTATTCCGTAGGTAAAATTAAAAAAATCCGTGGGTAACGAAAAAAAAATGAGGCTCCCGCTTAAATAAACCACTCATTCATTCACAAAACAAAAAAAAGCACTCATTCATTCACAAAACAAAAAAAAGCCACTCATTCATCACTCATTCAGAAACCACGTGAAACCCAGACTTCTTCTTCTTCCAACTCGCCTCGCCGACCCAGACTGTTGACAATCGCTCTCTCTCAAGGGTAAGTTATCTTCCTTTATTATCGTGCTCAAATCTCATCTGGTCCTAGGTCTTCTTCTTCTCTCGGTGACTTTTGCGGTCGCCCTCGCTGAACCGGCTTCAATCTGAACTACGATTGAGATCGAGTCTTACCGAAATCAGTTTTCCTTTTCTTGCCATATGTGCTTAGACTTTCTTTACTATTATCTAAAAAAGCCCCAATTTTTATTTAAAACCCTAACCATTTTCCTTCAAATCTGAAATTATTCATATTCTTTAGATATGATTCTTTGTTTTTCTTACATAATGTTGTAGTTAATAATGTTGTAGGTAATAGTGTTGTAGTTTATTTTGGGTTTTATCTTTCTTTCTTACAATCATTGTTCTTGCTGCCTTTTGTGCTCTTCAAGACCTGTGGCAATTCAAACATCTGTTAACCATAGTGCCTCTGATCAGGATCTCTAATAGGTATGCCTTTATGATATTTGGTTTATTTGATGTTTTCTACTCCTTTGTTTGTAATGTAGTTTCAAGCAACATATTTACTTAATGGTAATATTCTTAGCAAATCAGCACCCCTCATTTGGTGAAAATTCCTTTATTTTGTTATTGATTGTGGGATGTTTTCTACTCCTGTGTTGTAGTTAACAATGTATTAGTTGAAATTACTATGACAAGTTATATTAAGCATGTTTTCAAATTAGACTCAAGGTGATGAAAGAGTGTTCTTGGTTTATGTTATAAAAGTGAATAAAAAGTTATAGTTTAGAATAGTATCACTATTTGTTTCACATCCTAATTAAATATATCCTATGTTCTGTTTTTATATTTGTCTGTGGATATAGCCAATGTGGTAACGCTTCATTGTTAGGTTTCTATATGCATAAGTAGAGAAAGTTTAGAAAAGGCACTTGCTTTCAATTTCTTTCTATTTTTGTTGGTTTGGTAGTTGTAGACTATGATTTCAATTTTGGTCCAAATTAATAATGATTTTGTTCTTGGTTTAACTTTCCTGAATTATGCTTTATAATTAGTAAATGCACAATTTAAGTTTGTAAGGTCCTAATCAAAACATGTTGGCAAGATTTTTCTCTCCTTCTAAAGCAATTTAAATAGATTAAATAACTTGGAATATGTTTACTTAATTGATTAATGATAGATAGCTAATCTCATATAAATTTGCTAAGACAAAGCCAAGGCAATGTCGTTTGTAAGAAACATTTCATTTATAGGGTTCTAATTAATTATGTCATAAACATGCATATTTTTTAGTGTATTTCTATATGCTTATGAGGTTATTTTGTCATGGAGAAATTACTATTGTGATCTTGTTTTGCTCTGTGATTGTGGCTTGAATGTGAAGCTTTGGGATGTGTATGTTTTGAGAAAATTCTAAAGTTATTTATGTATTTTAATATTAACTATATTTGAGTAGTTTTATATATCATATGTTTCATGACCTCTTTGTGGAATGTTTGTTTAAGTTTGTTTCCATTTTTTCATTACATTCAGATTCAGTAACTTTCTATATATTGTGGTTCGTTATTTTTTTACGATTTTTCCTTTCGTTTTGTTTTGGCAAATGATGATTAAGAATCAGCAAAGACCTTGAAACACTTGAAAGGCAACTAGATTCTTCCTTGAAGCAAATCAAATCAACAAGGGTACTCAAGTTTTACAGCGTTGCTTATTTCAATGATGGTGTTGTTATGAGAAATCCTAATGGGAAAGAAGTAAGTAGCATTTGTATTTGTATCTTCCTTTACATAATACTCTCCATTCTCTTGAATCTAACTGCATCTGGTTTGTCCTAGCCCATCCATTTAGCACTATTAGTTGATTCTAGGGAAGACTTGTGTCTTATCATCATCTTGGTTAAAGTTTTTCTGTTTTAAAGTTCTGTTTCATGTCCTGCTATAGTTTTTCTTGTTGCCCCACAGGTTTGTGGGTTTGATCTCTTGAGAAGGGAGGGACGCTCATATGTTTGTGATGTGAATGGATGGAGCTTTGTTAAAAACTCACAAGTAACTCTCTGTAATTAGAATTTTTGGCAATTTGTTTTCTATATTGGCAGCATGGCTCAAAATATGTTATTATTTACTCTCTTCTTGTTAATCATAACATCTTTCCCAAGGGAATTTTTTGAGTTGAGCATTTTATTGGGCCTTCTATCCATAACATATACTAGAAAGAAATAGTTTAGATACTTGAAGAATGATAAGGCTAATAAGCGGAAACTTTTCAGAATTATCAAGTTCTCTCTTTTCTCTCATAGTCTCACTCTCTTATTCTTAATTCACTTCAAAGAAACTTTTGCTACAAATTATCCTTTCTTTTAATATATCTGTTTTATGATGCATAGTTTGTTTGTCAACATTTTCATTTTCTGAAGATTACATTATTTTCTCCTGTTGCTATTAAAGGTATTATGATGATTCTGCCTGTGTGCTGCGGAAGATGTTGCTAGATGCAAAAGCTCCTCATCTTTCTTCAGTGATTCCACCTACTTTACCATGGAAAGTAAATGAGCTAGTGCAACCTTATGAGGCACTAACTCGTCAGGGTAGTGGTATCAATGGCACTTTTGGACAAATTGAGGAACTACGATCTGTAATTGCTGTAATTCGACAGTATGTTCTATTTCCTTTTTTATTTAAGTAGTTAAATGTGATATTGTTACCTATATAGTCTTCTCTTTTGGCAGTGGTGATAGAACTCCTAAACAGAAGGTGAAGTTAAAGGTTACTGAGGAAAAGCTACTGAACTTAATTTTAAAATATAATGGTGGCCGACCAAGATTTGAGGTAACTCTGTTTTGAGGGGCTTCAGTACAATTTATTAAATTGTATAGTAACTATTGAATTCTTAAGCCTCTGTGGATGATCTAATGTTCTTCTGTTTACAAACAAAACTTAAAACTGCTGTTCAGCTGCAAGATCTGTTAGATGCCACACGTATGCTGGTTCCTCGCACTAGGTATTCTACCTGCTTAGGCTTCAATATTGATCACATTAGTATCACATGCAACTCACCTTCAGCTTCACACCCAAGATTAATCAAATATCATGGTTTGTTCAACTTTCTTTTTAACTTCATGTTTCTAATAGTTTGTGAATGCATCCCATATGTGATTTTGTGTCAATTTGTGTCATTGGTTGAACATTTAGGTCATTTTCATCCTCCCTAGGCTTATTCTAATCCAATTAGGGTTTTTAACCAATCTTGTGCATCCAATATGGGATTTTGTGTCATTGGTTGCACATTTAGGTTATTTTCGTCCTCCCTAGGCTTATTCTAATCCAATTAGGGTTTTTAACTAATCTTGTGCATATAATAAGTGATTTTATGTCATTGGTAATCCAATTAGGTCATTTTCGTCCTCGCTAGGCATATTCTAATCCAATTAGGGTTTTTAACCAATCTTATGCATCCAATATGTGATTTTGTGTCACTGGTTGAACATTTAGGTCATTTTCGTCCTCCCTAGGCTTATTCTAATCCAATTTGGGTTTTTAACCAATCTTGTGCATCCAATATGTGATTTTGTGTCATTGGTTACACATTTAGGTCATTTTCGTCCTCCCTAGGCTTATTCTAATCCAATTAGGGTTTTTAACCAATCTTGTGCATCCAATATGTGATTTTGTGTCATTGGTTGAACATTTAGGTCATTTTCGTCCTCCCTAGGCTTATTCTAATCCAATTAGGGTTTTTAACCAATCTTGTGCATCCAATATGTGATTTTGTGTCTTTGGTTGCACATTTAGGTCATATTCGTTCTCCCTAGGCTTATTCTAATCCAATTAGGGTTTTTAACCAATCTTGTGCATCCAATATGTGATTTTGTGTCATTGGTTGCACATTTAGGTCATTTTCGTCCTCCCTAGGTTTATTCTAATCCAATTAGGGTTTTAAACCAATCTTGTGCATATAATAAGTGATTTTGTGTTATTGGTAATCCAATTAGGTCACATTCGTCCTCGCCAGGCTTATTCTAATCCAATTAGGGTTTTTAACCAATCTTGTGCATCCAATATGTAATTTTGTGTCATTTTGTGTCATTGGTTGAACATTTATGTCATTTTTGTCCTCCCTAGGCTTATTCTAATCCAATTAGGGTTTTTCACCAATCTTGTGCATCGTATATGTGATTGTGTAATTAGTTGCACATTTAGGTCATTTTCGTCCTCCCTAGGCTTATTCTAATCCAATTAGGGTTTTTAACCAATCTTGTGCATCCAATATGTGATTTTGTGCCATTGGTTGAACATTTAGGTCATTTTCGTCCTCCCAAGGCTTATTCTAATCCAATTAGGGTTTTTGACCAATCTTGTGCATCCAATTTGTGACTTTGTGTCATTGGTTGAACATTTAGGTCATTTTGGTCCTCCTTAGAATTATTCTAATCCAATTAGGGTTTTTAACCAATCTTGTGGATCCAATATGTGATTTTGTGTCATTGGTTGCACATTTAGGTCATTTTCGTCCTCCCTAGGCTTATTCAAATCCAATTAGGGTTTTTAACCAATCTTGTGCATCCCATATGTGATTTTGTGTCAATTTGTGTCATTGGTTGAACATTTAGGTCATTTTCGTCCTCCCTAGGCTTATTCTAATCCAATTAGGGTTTTTAACCAATCTTGTGCTTCCAATATGTGATCTTGTGTCATTGGTTGCACATTTAGGTTATTTTCGTCCTCCGTAGGCTTATTCTAATCCAATTAGGGTTTTTAACCAATCTTGTGCATATAATAAGTGATTTTGTTTCATTTGTAATCCAATTAGGTCATTTTCGTCCTCGCTAAACTTATTGTAATCGAATTAGGGTTTTTAACCAATCTTGTGCATCCAATATGTGATTTTGTGTCATTTTGTGTCATTGGTTGAACATTTAGGTCATTTTCGTCCTCTCTAGGCTTATTCTAATCCAATTAGGGTTTTTAACCAATCCTTTGCATCCATTATGTGATTTTGTGTCATTGGTTGCACATTTAGGTTATTTTCGTCCTCCGTAGGCTTATTCTATTCCAATTAGGGTTTTTAACCAATCTTGTGCATATAATAAGTGATTTTGTGTTATTGGTAATCCAATTAGGTCATTTTCGTCCTCATGAGGCTTTCCTAATCCAATTAAGGTTTTTAACCAATCTTGTGCATCCAATATGTGATTTTGTGTCATTTTGTGTCATTGGTTGAACATTTAGATCATTTTTGTCCTCCATAGGCTTATTCAAATCCAATTAGGGATTTTCACCAATCTTGTGCATCGTATATGTGATTTTGTGTCATTGGTTGCATATTTAGGTCATATTCGTTCTCCCTAGGCTTATTCTAATCCAATTAGGGTTTTTAACCAATCTTGTGCATCCAATATGTGATTTTGTGTCATTGGTTGCACATTTAGGTCATTTTCGTCCTCCCTAGGCTTATTCTAATCCAATTAGGGTTTTTAACCAATCTTGTGCATATAATAAGTGATTTTATGTCATTGGTAATCCAATTAGGTCATTTTCGTCCTCGCTAGGCTTATTCTAATCCAAATAGAATTTTTAACCAATCTTGTGCATCCAATATGTGATTTAGTGTCATTTTGTGTTATTGGTTGAACATTTAGGTCATTTTCATCCTCCCTAGGCTTATTCTAATCCAATTAGGGTTTTTAACCAATCTTGTGCATCCAATATGTGATTTTGTGTCATTGGTTGCACATTTAGGTCATTTTCGTCCTCCCTAGGCTTATTCTAATCCAATTAGGGTTTTTAACCAATCTTGTGCATCCAATATGTGATTTTGTGTCATTGGTTGCACATTTAGGTCATTTTAGTGCTCCCTAGGCTTATTCTAATCCAATTAGGGTTTTTAACCAATCTTGTGCATATAATAAGTGATTTTGTGTCATTGGTAATCCAATTAGGTCATTTTCGTCCTCGCTAGGCTTATTCTAATCCAATTAGGGTTTTTAACCAATCTTGTGCATCTAATATGTGATTTTGTGTCATTTTGTGTCATTGGTTGAAAATTTAGGTTATTTTCGTCCTCCCTAGGCTTATTCTAATCCAATTAGGGTTTTTAACCAATCTTGTGCATCCAATATGTGATTTTGTGTCATTGGTTGCACATTTAGGTCATTTTCGTCCTCCCTAGGCTTATTCTAATCCAATTAGGGTTTTTAACCAATCTTGTGCATCCAATATGTGATTTTGTGTCATTTTGTGTCCTTGGTTGAACATTTAGGTCATTTTCGTCCTCCCTAGGCTTATTCTAATCCAATTAGGGTTTTTAACCAATCTTGTGCATCCAATATGTGATTTTGTGTCATTTTGTGTCAATGGTTGAACATTTAGGTCATTTTCGTCCTCCCTAGGCTTATTCTAATCCAATTAGGGTTTTTAACCAATCTTGTGCATCCAATATGTGATTTTGTGTCATTGGTTGCACATTTAGGTCATTTTCGTCCTCCCTAGGCTTATTCTAATCCAATTAGGGTTCTTAACCAATCTTGTGCATATAATAAGTGATTTTGTGTCATTGGTAATCCAATTAGGTCATTTTCGTCCTCGCTAGGCTTATTCTGATCCAATTAGGGTTTTTAACCAATCTTGTGCATCCAATATGTGATGTTGTGTCATTTTGGGTCACTGGTTGAACATTTAGGTCATTTTTGTCCTCCCTAGGCTTATTCTAATCCAATTAGGGTTTTTAACCAATCTTGTGCATCCAATATGTGATTTTGTGTCATTTTGTGTCATTGGTTGCACACTTAGGTAATTTTTTTTCTCCCTAGGCTTAGTCTAATCCAATTGGGGTTTTTAACCAATCTTGTGCATATAATAAGTGATTTTGTGTCATTGGTAATCCAATTAGGTCATTTTCGTCCTCGCTAGTCTTATTCTAATCCAATTAGGGTTTTTAACCAATCTTATGCATCCAATATGTGATTTTGTGTCATTTTGTGTCATTGGTAATCCAATTAGGTCATTTTCATCCTCGCTAGGCTTATTGTAATCCAATTAGGGTTTTTAACCAATCTTGTGCATCCAATATGTGATTTTGTGTCAGTGGTTGCACATTTAGGTCATTTTCGTCCTCCCTAGGCTTATTCTAATCCAATTAGGGTTTTTAACCAATCTTGTGCATCCAATATGTGATTTTGTGTCATTTTGTGTCATTGGTTGAACATTTAGGTCATTTTCGTCCTCCGTAGGCTTATGCTAATCCAATTAGGGTTTTTAACCAATCTTGTGCATCCAATATGTGATTTTGTGTCATTGATTGCACATTTAGGTCATTTTCGTCCTCCCTAGGCTTATTCTAATCCAATTAGGGTTTTTAACCAATCTTGTGCATCCAATATGTGATTTTGTGTCATTGGTTGAACATTTAGGTCATTTTTGTCCTCCCTAGGCTTATTCTAATCCAATTAGGGTTTTTCACCAATCTTGTGCATCGTATATGTGATTGTGTAATTAGTTGCACATTTAGGTCATTTTCGTCCTCCCTAGGCTTATTCTAATCCAATTAGGGTTTTTAACCAATCTTGTGCATATAATAAGTGATTTTATGTCATTGGTAATCTAATTAGGTCATTTTCGTCCTCGCTAGGCTTATTCTAATCCAATTAGGGTTTTTAACAAATCTTATGCATCCAATATGTGATTTTGTGTCATTTTGTGTCATTGGTTGAACATTTAGGTCATTTTCGTCCTCCCTAGGCTTATTCTAATCCAATTTGGGTTTTTAACCAATCTTGTGCATCCAATATGTGATTTTGTGTCATTGGTTGCACATTTAGGTTATTTTCGTCCTCCGTAGGCTTATTCTAATCCAATTAGGGTTTTTAACCAATCTTGTGCATATAATAAGTGATTTTATGTCATTGGTAATCTAATTAGGTCATTTTCGTCCTCGCTAGGCTTATTCTAATCCAATTAGGGTTTTTAACCAATCTTGTGCATCCAATATGTGATTTTGTGTCATTTTGTGTCATTGGTTGAACATTTAGGTCATTTTTGTCCTCCCTAGGCTTATTCTAATCCAATTAGGGATTTTCACCAATCTTGTGCATCGTATATGTGATTTTGTGTCATTGGTTGCATATTTAGGTCATCTTCCTCCTCCCTAGGCTTATTCTAATCCAATTAGTGTTTTTAACCAATCTTGTGCATCCCATATGTGATTTTGTGTCAATTTGTGTCATTGGTTGAACACTTAGGTCATTTTCATCCTCCCAAGGCTTATTCTAATCCAATTAGGGTTTTTAACCAATCTTGTGCATCCAATTGGTGACTTTGTGTCATTGGTTGAACATTTAGGTCATTTTGGTCCTCCTTAGGCTTATTCTAATCCAATTAGGGTTTTTAACCAATCTTGTGCATCCAATATGTGATTTTGTATCATTGGTTGCACATTTAGGTCATTTTCGTCATCCCTAGGCTTATTCTAATCCAATTAGGGTTTTTAACCAATCTTGTGCATCCCATATGTGATTTTGTGTCAATTTGTGTCATTGGTTGCACATTTAGGTCATTTTCGTCCTCCCTAGGCTTATTCTGATCCAATTAGGGTTTTTAACCAATCTTGTGCATCCAATATGTGATTTTGTGTCATTTTGTGTCATTGGTTGAACATTTAGGTCATTTTCGTCCTCCCTAGGCTTATTCTAATCCAATTAGGGTTTTTAACCAATCTTGTGCATCCAATATGTGATTTTGTGTCATTTTGTGTCATTGGTTGAACATTTAGGTCATTTTCGTCCTCCCTATGGTTATTCTAATCCAATTAGGGTTTTTAACCAATCTTGTGCATCCAATATGTGATTTTGTGTCATTTTGTGTCATTGGTTGAACATTTAGGTCATTTTCGTCCTCCCTATGCTTATTCTAATCCAATTAGGGTTTTTAACCAATCTTGTGCATCCAATATGTGATTTTGTGTCATTTCGTGTCATTGGTTGAACATTTAGGTCATTTTCGTCCTCCCTAGGCTTATTCTAATCCAATTAGGGTTTTTAACCAATCTTGTGCATCCAATATGTGATTTTGTGTCATTTTGTGTCATTGGTTGAACATTTAGGTCATTTTCGTCCTCCCTAGGCTTATTCTAATCCAATTAGGGTTTTTAACCAATCTTGTGCATCCAATATGTGATTTTGTGTCATCAGTTGAACATTTTGGTCATTTTCGTCCTCCCTAGGCTTATTCTAATCCAATTAGGGTTTTTAACCAATCTTGTGCATCCAATATGTGATTTTGTGTCATTTTGTGTCATCGGTTGAACATTTAGGTCATTTTTCGTCCTCCCTAGGCTTATTCTAATCCAATTAGGGTTTTTAACCAATCTTGTGCATCTAATATGTGATTTTGTGTCATTTTGTGTCATCGGTTGAACATGTTGGTCATTTTCGTCCTCCCTAGGCTTATTCTAATCCAATTAGGGTTTTTAACCAATCTTGTGCATCCAATATGTGATTTTGTGTCATTGGTTGAACATTTAGGTCATTTTCGTCCTCCCTAGGCTTATTCTAATCCAATTAGGGTTTTTAACCAATCTTGTGCATCCAATATGTGATTTTGTGTCATTTTGTGTCATTGGTTGAACATTTAGGTCATTTTCGTCCTCCATAGGCATATTCTAATCCAATTAGGCTTTTCCACCAATCTTGTGCATCGAATATGTAATTTTGTGTCATTGATTGCACATTTAGGTCATTTTCGTCCTCCCTAGGCTTATTCTAATCCAATTAGGGTTTTTAACCAATCTTGTGCATCCAATATGTGATTTTGTGTCATTTTGTGATATTGGTTGAACATTTAGGTCATTTTCGTCCTCCCTAGGTTTATTCTAATCCAATTTGGGTTTTTAACCAATCTTGTGCATCCAATATGTGCTTTTGTGTCATTGGTTGAACATTTAGGTCATTATCATCCTCCCAAGGCTTATTCTAATCCAATTAGGGTTTTTAACCAATCTTGTGCATCCAATTTGTGACTTTGTGTCATTGGTTGAACATTTAGGTCATTTTGGTCCTCTTTAGGCTTATTCTAATCCAATTAGGGTTTTTAACCAATCTTGTGCATCCAATATGTGATTTTGTGTCATTGGTTGCACATTTAGGTCATTTTCGTCCTCCCTAGGCTTATTCTAATCCAATTAGGGTTTTTAACCAATCTTGTGCATCCAATATGTGATTTTGTGTCATTTTGTGCGATTGGTTGAACATTTAGGTAATTTTCGTCCTCCCTAGGCTTATTCTAATCCAATTTGGGTTTTTAACCAATCTTGTGCATCCAATATGTGATTTTGTGTCATTGGTTGCACATTTAGGTCATTTTCGTCCTCCCTAGGCTTATTCTAATCCAATTAGGGTTTTTAACCAATCTTGTGCATCCAATATGTGATTTTGTGTCATTGGTTGAACATTTAGGGAAATTTCGTCCTCCCCAAGCTTATTCTAATCCAATTATGATTTTTATCTAATCTTGTGCATCCAATATGTGATTTTGTGTCAATTTGTGTCATTGGTTGAACATTTAGGTCATTTTCGTCCTCCCTAGGCTTATTCTAATCCAATTAAGGTTTTTAACCAATCTTGTGCATCCAATATGTGATTTTGTGTCATTGGTTGCACATTTAGGTCATTTTCGTCCTCCCTAGGCTTATTCTAATCCAATTAGGGTTTTTAACCAATCTTGTGCATCCAATATGTGATTTTGTGTCATTCGTTGAACATTTAGGTCATTTTCGTCCTCCCTAGGCTTATTCTAATCCAATTAGGGTTTTTAACCAATCTTGTGCATCCAATATGTGATTTTGTGTCATTGGTTGAACATTTAGGTCATTTTTGTCCTCCCTAGGCTTATTCTAATCCAATTAGCGTTTTTAACCAATCTTGTGCATCCAATATGTGATTGTGTCATTGGTTGAACATTTAGATCATTTTCGTCCCCCCTAGGCTTATTCTAATCCAATTAGGGTTTTTAACCAATCTTGTGCATCCAATATGTGATTTTGTGTCATTTTGTGTCATTGGTTGAACATTTAGGTCATTTTCGTCCTCCCTAGGCTTATTCTAATCCAATTAGGGTTTTTAACCAATCTTGTGCATCTAATATGTGATTTTGTGTCATTGGTTGCACATTTAGGTCATTTTCGTCCTCCCTAGGCTTATTCTAATCCAATTAGGGTTTTTAACCAATCTTGTGCATATAATAAGTGATTTTATGTCATTGGTAATCCAATTAGGTCATTTTCGTCCTCGCTAGGCTTATTCTAATCCAATTAGGGTTTTTAACCAATCTTATGCATCCAATATGTGATTTTGTGTCATTGGTTGAACATTTAGGTCATTTTCGTCCTCCCTAGGCTGATTCTAATCCAATTTGGGTTTTTAACCAATCTTGTGCATCCAATATGTGATTTTGTGTCATTTTGTGTCATTGGTTGAACATTTTGGTCATTTTCGTCCTCCCTAGGCTTATTCTAATCCATTTAGGGATTTTAACCAATCTTGTGCATCCAATATATGATTTTGTGTCATTGGTTGCACATTTAGGTCATTTTCGTCCTCCCTAGGCTTATTCTAATTCAATTAGGGTTTTTAACCAATCTTGTGCATATAATAAGTGATTTTGTTTCATTTGTAATCCAATTAGGTCATTTTCGTCCTCGCTAAACTTATTGTAATCGAATTAGGGTTTTTAACCAATCTTGTGCATCCAATATGTGATTTTGTGTCATTTTGTGTCATTGGTTGAACATTTAGGTCATTTTCGTCCTCTCTAGGCTTATTCTAATCCAATTAGGGTTTTTAACCAATCCTTTGCATCCAATATGTGATTTTGTGTCATTGGTTGCACATTTAGGTTATTTTCGTCCTCCGTAGGCTTATTCTATTCCAATTAGGGTTTTTAACCAATCTTGTGCATATAATAAGTGATTTTGTGTTATTGGTAATCCAATTAGGTCATTTTCGTCCTCATGAGGCTTTCCTAATCCAATTAAGGTTTTTAACCAATCTTGTGCATCCAATATGTGATTTTGTGTCATTTTGTGTCATTGGTTGAACATTTAGATCATTTTTGTCCTCCATAGGCTTATTCAAATCCAATTAGGGATTTTCACCAATCTTGTGCATCGTATATGTGATTTTGTGTCATTGGTTGCATATTTAGGTCATATTCGTTCTCCCTAGGCTTATTCTAATCCAATTAGGGTTTTTAACCAATCTTGTGCATCCAATATGTGATTTTGTGTCATTGGTTGCACATTTAGGTCATTTTCGTCCTCCCTAGGCTTATTCTAATCCAATTAGGGTTTTTAACCAATCTTGTGCATATAATAAGTGATTTTATGTCATTGGTAATCCAATTAGGTCATTTTCGTCCTCGCTAGGCTTATTTTAATCCAATTAGGGTTTTTAACCAATCTTATGCATCCAATATGTGATTTTGTGTCATTGGTTGAACATTTAGGTCATTTTCGTCCTCCCTAGGCTTATTATAATCCAATTACGATTTTTAACCAATCTTGTGCATCCAATATGTGATTTTGTGTCATTGGTTGAACATTTAGGTCATTTTCGTCCTCCCCAGGCTTATTCTAATCCAATTAGGATTTTTATCCAACATGTGATTTTGTGTCAATTTGTGCCATTGGTTGAACATTTAGGTCATTTTCGTCCTCCCTAGGCTTATTCTAATCCAATTAGGGTTTTTAACCAATCTTGTGCATATAATAAGTGATTTTGTGTCATTGGTTGCACATTTAGGTCATTTTCGTCCTCCCTAGGCTTATTCTAATCCAATTAGGGTTTTTAACCAATCTTGTGCATATAATAAGTGATTTTATGTCATTGGTAATCCAATTAGGTCATTTTCGTCCTCGCTAGGCTTATTCTAATCCAATTAGGGTTTTTAACCAATCTTATGCATCCAATATGTGATTTTGTGTCATTGGTTGAACATTTAGGTCATTTTCGTCCTCCCTAGGCTTATTCTAATCCAATTAGGGTTTTTAACCAATCTTGTGCATCCAATATGGGATTTTGTGTCATTGGTTGAACATTTAGGTCATTTTCGTCCTCCATAGGCATATTCTAATCCAATTAGGCTTTTCCACCAATCTTGTGCATCGAATATGTAATTTTGTGTCATTGATTGCACATTTAGGTCATTTTCGTCCTCCCTAGGCTTATTCTAATCCAATTAGGGTTTTTAACCAATCTTGTGCATCCAATATGTGATTTTGTGTCATTTTGTGTCATTGGTTGAACATTTAGGTCATTTTCGTCCTCCCTAGGTTTATGCTAATCCAATTTGGGTTTTTAACCAATCTTGTGCATCCAATATGTGCTTTTGTGTCATTGGTTGAACATTTAGGTCATTATCATCCTCCCAAGGCTTATTCTAATCCAATTAGGGTTTTTAACCAATCTTGTGCATCCAATTTGTGACTTTGTGTCATTGGTTGAACATTTAGGTCATTTTGGTCCTCTTTAGGCTTATTCTAATCCAATTAGGGTTTTTAACCAATCTTGTGCTTCCAATATGTGATCTTGTGTCATTGGTTGCACATTTAGGTTATTTTCGTCCTCCGTAGGCTTATTCTAATCCAATTAGGGTTTTTAACCAATCTTGTGCATATAATAAGTGATTTTGTTTCATTTGTAATCCAATTAGGTCATTTTCGTCCTCGCTAAACTTATTGTAATCGAATTAGGGTTTTTAACCAATCTTGTGCATCCAATATGTGATTTTGTGTCATTTTGTGTCATTGGTTGAACATTTAGGTCATTTTCGTCCTC
>JBBPBQ010000006.1:3655861-3687013 GCA_037974755.1 Cicer yamashitae
TGGTTGCACATTTAGGTCATTTTCGTCCTCCCTAGGCTTATTCTTATCCAATTAGGGTTTTTAACCAATCTTGTGCATCCAATATGTGATTTTGTGTCTTTGGTTGCACATTTAGGTCATATTCGTTCTCCCTAGGCTTATTCTAATCCAATTAGGGTTTTTAACCAATCTTGTGCATCCAATATGTGATTTTGTGTCATTGGTTGCACATTTAGGTCATTTTCGTCCTCGCTAGGCTTATTCTAATCCAATTAGGGTTTTTAACCAATCTTGTGCATCCAATATGTGATTTTGTGTCATTGGTTGAACATTTAGGTCATTGTCGTCCTCCCTAGGCTTATTCTAATCCAATTAGGGTTTTTAACCAATCTTGTGCATCCAATATGTGATTTTGTGTCATTTTGTGTCATTGGTTGAACATTTAGGTCATTTTCGTCCTCCCTAGGCTTATTCTAATCCAATTAGGGTTTTTAACCAATCTTGTGCATATGATAAGTGATTTTATGTCATTGGTAATCCAATTAGGTCATTTTCGTCCTCCCTAGGCTTATTACAATCCAATTAGGGTTTTTAACCAATCTTGTGCATCCAATATGTGATTTTGTGTCATTTTGTGTCATTGGTTGAACATTTAGGTCATTTTCGTCCTCCCTAGGCTTATTCTAATCCAATTAGGGTTTTTAACCAATCTTGTCCATCCAATATGTGATTTTGTGTCATTTTGTGTCATTTGTTGAACATTTAGGTCATTTTCGTCCTCCCTAGGCTTATTCTAATCCAATTAGGGTTTTTAACCAATCTTGTGCATCCAATATGTGATTTTGTGTCATTTTGTGTCATTGGTTGAACATTTAGGTCATTTTCGTCCTCCATAGGCATATTCTAATCCAATTAGGCTTTTCCACCAATCTTGTGCATCGAATATGTAATTTTGTGTCATTGATTGCACATTTAGGTCATTTTCGTCCTCCCTAGGCTTATTCTAATCCAATTAGGGTTTTTAACCAATCTTGTGCATCCAATATGTGATTTTGTGTCATTTTGTGTCATTGGTTGAACATTTAGGTCATTTTCGTCCTCCCTAGGTTTATGCTAATCCAATTTGGGTTTTTAACCAATCTTGTGCATCCAATATGTGCTTTTGTGTCATTGGTTGAACATTTAGGTCATTATCATCCTCCCAAGGCTTATTCTAATCCAATTAGGGTTTTTAACCAATCTTGTGCATCCAATTTGTGACTTTGTGTCATTGGTTGAACATTTAGGTCATTTTGGTCCTCTTTAGGCTTATTCTAATCCAATTAGGGTTTTTAACCAATCTTGTGCTTCCAATATGTGATCTTGTGTCATTGGTTGCACATTTAGGTTATTTTCGTCCTCCGTAGGCTTATTCTAATCCAATTAGGGTTTTTAACCAATCTTGTGCATATAATAAGTGATTTTGTTTCATTTGTAATCCAATTAGGTCATTTTCGTCCTCGCTAAACTTATTGTAATCGAATTAGGGTTTTTAACCAATCTTGTGCATCCAATATGTGATTTTGTGTCATTTTGTGTCATTGGTTGAACATTTAGGTCATTTTCGTCCTCTCTAGGCTTATTCTAATCCAATTAGGGTTTTTAACCAATCCTTTGCATCCATTATGTGATTTTGTGTCATTGGTTGCACATTTAGGTTATTTTCGTCCTCCGTAGGCTTATTCTATTCCAATTAGGGTTTTTAACCAATCTTGTGCATATAATAAGTGATTTTGTGTTATTGGTAATCCAATTAGGTCATTTTCGTCCTCATGAGGCTTTCCTAATCCAATTAAGGTTTTTAACCAATCTTGTGCATCCAATATGTGATTTTGTGTCATTTTGTGTCATTGGTTGAACATTTAGATCATTTTTGTCCTCCATAGGCTTATTCAAATCCAATTAGGGATTTTCACCAATCTTGTGCATCGTATATGTGATTTTGTGTCATTGGTTGCATATTTAGGTCATTTTCGTACTCCCTAGGCTTATTCTAATCCAATTAGGGTTTTTAACTAATCTTGTGCATCGAATATGTGATTTAGTGTCATTGGTTGCACATTTAGGTAATTTTCGTCCTCCTAGGCTTATTCTAATCCAATTAGGGTTTTTAACCAATCTTGTGCATCCAATATGTGATTTTGTGTCATTTTGTGTCATTGGTTGAACATTTAGGTCATTTTCGTCCTCCCTAGGCTTATTCTAATCCAATTAGGGTTTTTAACCAATCTTGTGCATCCAATATGTGATTTTGTGTCATTTTGTGTCATTGGTTGAACATTTAGGTCATTTTCGTCCTCCCTAGGCTTATTCTAATCCAATTAGGGTTTTTAACCAATCTTGTGCATCCAATATGTAATTTTGGGTCATTTTGTGTCATTGGTTGAACATTTAGGTCATTTTCGTCCTCCCTTGGCTTATTCCAATCCAATTAGGGTTTTTAACCTATCTTGTGCATCCAATATGTGATTTTGTGTCATTGGTTGAACATTTAGGTCATTTTCGTCCTCCCTAGGCTTATTCTAATCCAATTAGGGTTTTTAACCAATCTTGTGCATCCAATATGTGATTTTGTGTCATTGGTTGAACATTTAGGTCATTTTCGTCCTCCCTAGGCTTATTCTAATCCAATTAGGGTTTTTAACCAATCTTGTGCATCCAATATGTGATTTTGTGTCATTGGTTGAATATTTAGGTCATTTTCGTCCTCCCTAGGCTTATTCTAATCCAATTAGGGTTTTTAACCAATCTTGTGCACCCAATATGTGATTTTGTGTCATTTTGTGTCATTGGTTGAACATTTAGTTCATTTTTGTCCTCCCTAGGCTTATTCTAATCCAATTAGGGTTTTTAACCAATCTTGTGCATATAATAAGTGATTTTGTGTCATTGGTAATCCAATTAGGTCATTTTCGTCCTCGCTAGGCTTATTCTAATCCAATTAGGATTTTTAACTAATCTTGTGCATCCAATATGTGATTTTGTGTCATTTTGTGTCATTGGTTGAACATTTAGGTCATTTTCGTCCTCCCTAGGCTTATTCTAATCCAATTAGGGTTGTTAACCAATCTTGTGCATCCAATATGTGATTTTGTGTCATTTTGTGTCATTGGTTGAACATTTAGGTCATTTTCGTCCTCCCTAGGCTTATTCTAATCCAATTAGGGTTTTTAACCAATCTTGTGCATCCAATATGTGATTTTGTGTCATTTTGTGTCATTGGTTGAACATTTAGGTCATTTTCGTCCTCCCTAGGCTTATTCTAATCCAATTAGGGTTTTTAACCAATCTTGTGCATCCAATATTTGATTTTGTGTCATTTTGTGTTATTGGTTGACCATTTAGGTCATTTTCGTCCTCCCTAGGCTTATTCTAATCCAATTAGGGTTTTTAACCAATCTTGTGCATCCAATATGTGATTTTGTGTAATTTTGTGTCATTGGTTGAACATTTAGGTCATTTTCGTCCTCCCTAGGCTTATTCTAATCCAATTAGGGGTTTTAACCAATCTTGTGCATCCAATATGTGATTTTGTTTCATTTTGTGTCATTGGTTGAACATTTAGGTCATTTTCGTCCTCCCTAGGCTTATTCTAATCCAATTAGGGTTTTTAACCAATCTTGTGCATCCAATATGTGATTTTGTGTCATTGGTTGAACATTTAGGCCATTTTCGTCCTCCTTGGGCTTATTCTAATCCAATTAGGGTTTTTAACCAATCTTGTGCATCCAATATGTGATTTTGTGTCATTGGTTGAACATTTAGGTCATTTTCCCCTAGGCTTATTCTAATCCAATTAGGGTTTTAAACCAATCTTGTGCATCCAATATGTGATTTTGTGTCATTTTGTGTCATTGGTTGCACATTAAGGTCATTTTCGTCCTCCCTAGGCTTATTCTAATCCAATTAGGGTTTTTAACCAATCTTGAGCATCCAATATGTGATTTTGTGTCATTTTGTGTCATTGGTTGAACATTTAGGTCATTTTCGTCCTCCCTAGGCTTATTCTAATCAAATTAGGGTTTTTAAGCAATCTTGTGCATCCAATATGTTATTTTGTGTCATTGGTTGAACATTTTGTTCATTTTCGCCCACCCTAGGCTTATTCTAATCCAATTAGGGTTTTCAACAAATCTTGTGCATCCAATATGTGATTTTGTGTCATTGGTTGAAAATTTAGGTCATTTTCGTCCTCCCTACGCTTATTCTAATCCAATTAGGGTTTTTAACCAATCTTGTGCATCCAATATGTGATTTTGTGTCATTTTGTGTCATTGGTTGAACATTTAGGTTATTTTCGTCCTCCCTAGACTTATTCTAATCCAATTAGGGTTTTTAACCAATCTTGTGCATCCAATATGTGATTTTGTGTCATTTTGTGTCATTGGTTGAACATTAAGGTCATTTTCGTCCTCCCTAGGCTTATTCTAATCCAATTAGGGTTTTTAACCAATCTTGTGCATCCAATATGTGATTTTGTGTAATTTTGTGTCATTGGTTGAACATTTAGGTCATTTTCGTCCTCCCTAGGCTTATTCGAATCCAATTAGGGTTTTTAAATAATCTTGTCCATCCAATATGTGATTTTGTGTCATTTTGTGTCATTGGTTGAACATTTAGGTCATTTTCGTCCTCCCTAGGCTTATTCTAATCCAATTAGGGTTTTTAACCAATCTTGTGCATCCAATATGTGATTTTGTGTAATTGGTTGCACATTTAGGTCATTTTCGTCCTCCCTAGGCTTATTCTAATCCAATTAGGGTTTTTAACCAATCTTGTGCATCCAATATGTGATTTTGTGTCATTGGTTGAACATTTAGGTCATTTTCGTCCTCCCTAGGCTGATTCTAATCCAATTAGGGTTTTTAACCAATCTTGTGCAACGAATATTTGATTTTGTGTCATTGGTTGCATATTTAGGTAATCTTCGTCCTCCCTAGGCTTATTCTAATCCAATTAGGGTTTTTAACCAATCTTGTGCATCCAATATGTGATTTTGTGTCATTTTGTGTCATTGGTTTAACATTTAGGTAATTTTCGTCCTCCCTAGGCTTATTCTAATCCAATTAGGGTTTTTAACCAATCTTGTGCATCCAATATGTGATTTTGTGTCATTGGTTGAACATTTAGGTCATTTTCGTCCTCCCTAGGCTTATTCTAATCCAATTAGGGTTTTTAACCAATCTTGTGCATCCAATATGTGATTTTGTGTCATTTTGTGTCATTGGCTAAACTTTTAGTTCATTTTCGTCCTCCTAGGCTTATTCTAATCCAATTAGGGTTTTTAACCAATCTTGTGCATCCAATATGTGATTTTGTGTCATTTTGTGTCATTGGTTGAACATTTAGGTCATTTTCGTCCTCCCTAGGCTTATTCTAATCCAATTAGGGTTTTTAACCAATCTTGTGCATCCAATATGTGATTTTGTGTCATTTTGTGTCATTGGTTGAACATTTAGGTCATTTTCGTCCTCCCTAGGCTTATTCTAATCCAATTAGGGTTTTTAACCAATTTTGTGCATCCAATATGTGATTTTCTATCATTGGTTGAACATTTAGGTCATTTTCGTCCTCCCTAGGCTTATTCTAATCCAATAAGGGTTTTTAACCAATCTTGTGCATCCAATATGTGATTTTGTGTCATTGGTTGAACATTTAGGTCATTTTCGTCCTCCCTAGGCTTATTCTAATCCAATTAGGGTTTTTAACCAATCTTGTGCATCCAATATGTGATTTTGTGTCATTGGTTGAGCATTTAGGTCATTTTCGTCCTTTCTAGTTTAATTCTAATCCAATTAGGGTTTTTAACCAATCTTGTGCATCCAATATGTGATTTTGTGTCATTGGTTAATCATTTAGGTCATTTTCGTCCTCCCTAGGCTTATTCTAATCCAATTAGGGTTTTGAACCAATCTTGTACATCCAATATGTGATTTTGTGTCATTTTGTGTCATTGGTTGAACATTTAGGTCATATTCGTCCTCCCTAGGCTTATTCTAATCCCATTAGGGTTTTTAACCAATCTTGTGCATCCAATATGTGATTTTATGTCATTGGTTGAACATTTAGGTCATATTCGTCCTCCCTAGGCTTATTCTAATCCCATTAGGGTTTTTAACCAATCTTGTGCATCCAATATGTGATTTTGTGTCATTGGTTGAACATTTAGGTCATTTTCGTCCTCCCTAGGCTTATTCTAATCCAATTAGGGTTTTTAACCAATCTTGTGCATCCGATATGTGATTTTGTGTCGTTGGTTGCACATTTAGGTTATTTTTGTCCTCCCTAGGCTTATTCTAATCCAATTAGGGTTTTTAGACAATTTTGTGCATATAATAAGTGATTTTCTGTCATCGGTAATCCAATTAGGTAATTTTCGTCCTCGCTAGGCTTATTCTAATCCAATTAGGGTTTTTAACCAATCTTGTGCATCCAATATGTGATTTTGTGTCATTGGTTGCACATTTAGGTCATTTTCGTCCTCCCTAGGCTTATTCTAATCCAATTAGGGTTTTTAACCAATCTTGTGCATCCAATATGTGATTTTGTGTCATTGGTTGCACATTTAGGTCATTTTCGTCCTCCCTAGGCTTATTCTAATCCAATTAGGGTTTTTAACCAATCTTATGCATATAATAAGTGATTTTGTGTCATTGGTAATCCAATTAGGTCATTTTCGTCCTCGCTAGGCTTATTCTAATCCAATTAGGGTTTTTGACCAATCTTATGCATCCAATATGTGATTTTGTGTCATTTTGTGTCATTGGTGATCCAATTATGTCATATTCGTCCTCGCTAGGCTTATTGTAATCCAATTAGGGTTTTTAACCAATCTTGTGCATCCAATATGTGATTTTGTGTCATTGGTTGCACATTTAGGTCATTTTCGTCCTCCCTAGGCTTATTCTAATCCAATTAGGGTTTTTAACCAATCTTGTGCATCCAATATGTGATTTTGTGTCATTTTGTGCGATTGGTTGAACATTTAGGTAATTTTCGTCCTCCCTAGGCTTATTCTAATCCAATTTGGGTTTTTAACCAATCTTGTGCATCCAATATGTGATTTTGTGTCATTGGTTGCACATTTAGGTCATTTTCGTCCTCCCTAGGCTTATTCTAATCCAATTAGGGTTTTTAACCAATCTTGTGCATATAATAAGTGATTTTATGTCATTTTGTATCATTTTGTGTCATTGGTTGAACATTTAGGTCATTTTCGTCCTCCCTAGGCTTATTCTAATCCAATTAGGGTTTTTAACCAATCTTGTGCATCCAATATGTGATTTTGTGTCATTGGTTGCACATTTAGGTCATTTTCGTCCTCCCTAGGCTTATTCTATTCCAATTAGGGTTTTTAACCAATCTTGTGCATCCAATATGTGATTTTGTGTCATTGGTTGAACATTTAGGTCATTTTCGTCCTCCCTAGGCTTATTCTAATCCAATTAGGATTTTTAACCAATCTTGTGCGTCCAATATGTGATTTTGTGTCATTTTGTGTCATTGGTTGTACATTTAGGTCATTTTCGTCCTCCCTAGGCTTATTCTAATCCAATTAGGGTTTTTAACCAATCTTGTGCATCCAATATGTGATTTTGTGTCATTGGTTGAACATTTAGGTCATTTTCGTCCTCCCTAGGCTTATTCTAATCCAATTAGGGTTTTTAACCAATCTTGTGCATCCAATATGTGCTTTTGTGTCATTGGTTGAACATTTAGATCATTTTTGTCCTTCCTAGGCTTATTCTAATCCAATTAGGGTTTTTAACCAATCTTGTGCATCCAATATGTGATTTTGTGTCATTGGTTGAACATTTAGGTCATTTTCGTCCTCCCTAGGCTTATTCTAATCCAATTAGGGTTTTTAACCAATCTTGTGCATCCAATATGTGATTTTGTGTCATTGGTTGAACATTTAGGTCATTTTCGTCGTCCCTAGGCTTATTCTAATCCAATTACGGTTTTTAACCAATCTTGTGCATCCAATATGTGATTTTGTGTCATTTTGTGCCATTGGTTGAACATTTAGGTCATTTTCGTCCTCCCTAGGCTTATTCTAATCCAATTAGGGTTTTTAACCAATCTTGTGCATCCAATATGTGATTTTGTGTCATTTTGTGTCATTGGTTGAACATTTAGGTCATTTTCGTCCTCCCTATGTTTATTCTAATCCAATTAGGGTTTTTAACCAATCTTGTGCACCCAGTATGTGATTTTGTGTCATTTGTTTAACATTTAGGTCATTTTCATCCTCCCTAGGCTTATTCTAATCCAATTAGGATTTTTAACCAATCTTGTGCATCCAATATGTGATTTTGTTTCATTTTGTGTCATTGGTTGAACATTTTGGTCATTTTCGTCCTCCCAAGGCTTATTCTAATCCAATTAGGGTTTTTAACCAATCTTGTGCATCCAATCTGTGATTTTGTGTCATTTTGTGTCATTGGTTGAACATTTAGGTCATTTACGTCCGCCCTAGGCTTATTCTAATCCAATTAGGGTTTTTAACCAATCTTGTGCATCCAATATGTGATTTTGTGTCATTTTGTGTCATTGGTTGAACATTTAGGTCATTTTCGTCCTCCCTAGGCTTATTCTAATCCAATTAGGGTTTTTAACCAATCTTGTGCATCCAATATGTGATTTTGTGTCATTTTGTGTCATTGGTTGAACATTTAGGTCATTTTTCTCCTCCCTATGTTTATTCTAATCCAATTAGGGTTTTTAACCAATCTTGTGCACCCAGTATGTGATTTTGTGTCATTTGTTTATCATTTAGGTCATTTTCATCCTCCCTAGGCTTATTCTAATCCAATTAGGATTTTTAACCAATCTTGTGCATCCAATATGTGATTTTGTGTCATTTTGTGTCATTGGTTGAACATTTAGGTCATTTTCGTCCTCCCTAGGCTTATCCTAAATCAATTAGGGTTTTTAAACAATCTTGTGCATCCAATATGTGATTTTGTGTCATTTTGTGTCATTGGTTGAACATTTAGGTCATTTTCGTCCTCCCTAGGCTTATTCTAATCCAATTAGGGTTTTTAACCAATCTTGTGCATCCAATATGTGATTTTGTGTCATTGGTTGAACATTTCGGTCATTTTCGTCCTCCCTAGGCTTATTCTAATCCAATTAGGGTTTTTAACTAATCTTGGGTATCCAATATGTGATTTTGTGTCATTTTGTGTCATTGGTTGAACATTTAGGTCATTTTCGTCCTCCCTAGGCTTATTCTAATCCAATTAGGGTTTTTAACCAATCTTGTGCATCTAATATGTGATTTTGTGTCATTGGTTGCACATTTAGGTCATTTTCGTCCTCCCTAGGCTTATTCTAATCCAATTAGGGTTTTTAACCAATCTTGTGCATATAATAAGTGATTTTATGTCATTGGTAATCCAATTAGGTCATTTTCGTCCTCGCTAGGCTTATTCTAATCCAATTAGGGTTTTTAACCAATCTTATGCATCCAATATGTGATTTTGTGTCATTGGTTGAACATTTAGGTCATTTTCGTCCTCCCTAGGCTGATTCTAATCCAATTTGGGTTTTTAACCAATCTTGTGCATCCAATATGTGATTTTGTGTCATTTTGTGTCATTGGTTGAACATTTTGGTCATTTTCGTCCTCCCTAGGCTTATTCTAATCCATTTAGGGATTTTAACCAATCTTGTGCATCCAATATATGATTTTGTGTCATTGGTTGCACATTTAGGTCATTTTCGTCCTCCCTAGGCTTATTCTAATTCAATTAGGGTTTTTAACCAATCTTGTGCATATAATAAGTGATTTTGTTTCATTTGTAATCCAATTAGGTCATTTTCGTCCTCGCTAAACTTATTGTAATCGAATTAGGGTTTTTAACCAATCTTGTGCATCCAATATGTGATTTTGTGTCATTTTGTGTCATTGGTTGAACATTTAGGTCATTTTCGTCCTCTCTAGGCTTATTCTAATCCAATTAGGGTTTTTAACCAATCCTTTGCATCCAATATGTGATTTTGTGTCATTGGTTGCACATTTAGGTTATTTTCGTCCTCCGTAGGCTTATTCTATTCCAATTAGGGTTTTTAACCAATCTTGTGCATATAATAAGTGATTTTGTGTTATTGGTAATCCAATTAGGTCATTTTCGTCCTCATGAGGCTTTCCTAATCCAATTAAGGTTTTTAACCAATCTTGTGCATCCAATATGTGATTTTGTGTCATTTTGTGTCATTGGTTGAACATTTAGATCATTTTTGTCCTCCATAGGCTTATTCAAATCCAATTAGGGATTTTCACCAATCTTGTGCATCGTATATGTGATTTTGTGTCATTGGTTGCATATTTAGGTCATATTCGTTCTCCCTAGGCTTATTCTAATCCAATTAGGGTTTTTAACCAATCTTGTGCATCCAATATGTGATTTTGTGTCATTGGTTGCACATTTAGGTCATTTTCGTCCTCCCTAGGCTTATTCTAATCCAATTAGGGTTTTTAACCAATCTTGTGCATATAATAAGTGATTTTATGTCATTGGTAATCCAATTAGGTCATTTTCGTCCTCGCTAGGCTTATTTTAATCCAATTAGGGTTTTTAACCAATCTTATGCATCCAATATGTGATTTTGTGTCATTGGTTGAACATTTAGGTCATTTTCGTCCTCCCTAGGCTTATTATAATCCAATTACGATTTTTAACCAATCTTGTGCATCCAATATGTGATTTTGTGTCATTGGTTGAACATTTAGGTCATTTTCGTCCTCCCCAGGCTTATTCTAATCCAATTAGGATTTTTATCCAATCTTGTGCATCCAATATGTGATTTTGTGTCAATTTGTGTCATTGGTTGAACATTTAGGTCATTTTCGTCCCCCCTAGGCTTATTCTAGTCCAATTAGGGTTTTTAACCAATCTTGTGCATCCAATATGTGATTTTGTGTCATTGGTTGCACATTTAGGTCATTTTCGTCCTCCCTAGGCTTATTCTAATCCAATTAGGGTTTTTAACCAATCTTGTGCATATAATAAGTGATTTTGTGTGATTGGTAATCCAATTAGGTCATTTTCGTCCTCGCTAGGCTTATTCTAATCCAATTAGGGTTTTTAACCAATCTTGTGCATCCAATATGTGATTTTGTGTCATTGGTTAAACATTTAGGTCATTTTGGTCCTCCCTAGGGTTATTCTAATCCAATTAGGGTTTTTAACCAATCTTGTGCATCCAATATGTGATTTTGTGTCATTGGTTGCACATTTAGGTCATTTTCGTCCTCCCTAGGCTTATTCTAATCCAATTAGGGTTTTTAACCATTCTTGTGCATCGAATATGTGATTTAGTGTCATTGGTTGCACATTCAGGTAATTTTCGTCCTCCTAGGCTTATTCTGATCCAATTTGGGTTTTTAACCAATCTTGTGCATCCAATATGTGATTTTGTGTCATTTTGTGTCATTGGTTGAACATTTAGGTCATTTTCGTCCTCCCTAGGCTTATTCTAATCCAATTAGGGTTTTTAACCAATCTTGTGCATCCAATATGTGATTTTGTGTCATTGGTTGCACATTTAGGTCATTTTCTTCCTCCCTAGGCTTATTCTAATCCAATTAGGGTTTTTAACCAATCTTGTGCATATAATAAGTGATTTTGTGTCATTGGTAATCCAATTAGGTCATTTTCGTCCTCGCTAGGCTTATTCTAATCCAATTAGGGTTTTTAATCAATCTTTTGCATCCAATATGTGATTTTGTGTCATTGGTTGCACATTTAGGTCAATTTCGTCCTCCTTAGGCTTATTCTAATCCAATTAGCGTTTTTAACCAATCTTGTGCATATAATAAGTGATTTTGTGTCATTGGTAATCCAATTAGATCATTTTCGTCCTCCATAGGCTTATTCTAATCCAATTAGGGTTTTTAACCAATCTTTTGCATCCAATATGTGATTTTGTGTCATTGGTTCAACAATTAGGTCATTTTCGTCCTCGCTAGGCTTATTCTAATCCAATTAGGGTTTTTAACCAATCTTGTGCATCCAATATGTGATTTTGTGTCATTGGTTGCACATTTAGGTCATTTTCGTCCTCCCTAGGCTTATTCTAATCCAATTAGGGTTTTTAACCAATCTTGTGCATATAATAAGTGATTTTGTGTCATTTGTAATCCAATTAGGTCATTTTCGTCCTCGCTAAACTTATTGTCATCGAATTAGGGTTTTTAACCAATCTTGTGCATCCAATATGTGATTTTGTGTCATTTTGTGTCATTGGTTGAACATTTAGGTCATTTTCGTCCTCTCTAGGCTTATTCTAATCCAATTAGGGTTTTTAACCAATCTTGTGCATCCAATATGTGATTTTGTGTCATTGGTTGCACATTTAGGTTATTTTCGTCCTCCGTAGGCTTATTCTATTCCAATTAGGGTTTTTAACCCATCTTGTGCATATAATAAGTGATTTTGTGTTATTGGTAATCCAATTAGGTCATTTTCGTCCTCATGAGGCTTTTCTAATCCAATTAAGGTTTTTAACCAATCTTGTGCATCCAATATGTGATTTTGTGTCATTTTGTGTCATTGGTTGAACATTTAGATCATTTTTGTCCTCCATAGGCTTATTCAAATCCAATTAGGGATTTTCACCAATCTTGTGCATCGTATATGTGATTTTGTGTCATTGGTTGCATATTTAGGTCATTTTCGTACTCCCTAGGCTTATTCTAATCCAATTAGGGTTTTTAACTAATCTTGTGCATCGAATATGTGATTTAGTGTCATTGGTTGCACATTTAGGTAATTTTCGTCCTCCTAGGCTTATTCTAATCCAATTAGGGTTTTTAACCAATCTTGTGCATCCAATATGTGATTTTGTGTCATTTTGTGTCATTGGTTGAACATTTAGGTCATTTTCGTCCTCCCTAGGCTTATTCTAATCCAATTAGGGTTTTTAACCAATCTTGTGCATCCAATATGTGATTTTGTGTCATTGGTTGAACATTTAGGTCATTTTTGTCCTCCCTAGGCTTATTCTAATCCAATTAGGGTTTTTAACCAATCTTGTGCATCCAATATGTGATTTTGTGTCATTTTGTGTCATTGGTTGAACATTTAGGTCATTTTCGTCCTTGCTAGGCTTATTCTAATCCAATTAGGGTTTTTAACCAATCTTGTGCATCCAATATGTGATTTTGTGTCATTGGTTGAACATTTAGGTCATTTTCGTCCTCCCTAGGCTTATTCTAATCCAATTAGGGTTTTTAACCAATCTTGTGCATCCAATATGTGATTTTGTGTCATTTTGTGTCATTGGCTAAACTTTTAGTTCATTTTCGTCCTCCTAGGCTTATTCTAATCCAATTAGGGTTTTTAACCAATCTTGTGCATCCAATATGTGATTTTGTGTCATTTTGTGTCATTGGTTGAACATTTAGGTCATTTTCGTCCTCCCTAGGCTTATTCTAATCCAATTAGGGTTTTTAACCAATCTTGTGCATCCAATATGTGATTTTGTGTCATTTTGTGTCATTGGTTGAACATTTAGGTCATTTTCGTCCTCCCTAGGCTTATTCTAATCCAATTAGGGTTTTTAACCAATTTTGTGCATCCAATATGTGATTTTCTATCATTGGTTGAACATTTAGGTCATTTTCGTCCTCCCTAGGCTTATTCTAATCCAATAAGGGTTTTTAACCAATCTTGTGCATCCAATATGTGATTTTGTGTCATTGGTTGAACATTTAGGTCATATTCGTCCTCCCTAGCCTTATTCTAATCCCATTAGGGTTTTTAACCAATCTTGTGCATCCAATATGTGATTTTGTGTCATTGGTTGAACATTTAGGTCATTTTCGTCCTCCCTAGGCTTATTCTAATCCAATTAGGGTTTTTAACCAATCTTGTGCATCCAATATGTGATTTTGTGTCATTGGTTGAACATTTAGGTCATTTTCGTCCTCCCTAGGCTTATTCTAATCCAATTAGGGTTTTTAACCAATCTTGAGCATCCAATATGTGATTTTGTGTAATTTTGTGTCATTGGTTGAACATTTAGGTCATTTTCGTCCTCCCTAGGCTTATTCTAATCCAATTAGGGTTTTTAACCAATCTTGTGCATCCAATATGTGATTTTGTGTGATTTTGTGTCATTGGTTGAACATTTAGGTCATATTTGTCCTCCCTAGGCTTATTCTAATCCAATTAGGGTTTTTAACCAATCTTGATCATCCAATATGTGATTTTGTGTCATTGGTTGAACATTTAGGTCATTTTCGTCCTCCCTAGGCTTATTCTAATGCAATTAGGGTTTTTAACCAATCTTGTGCATCCAATATGTGATTTTGTGTCATTGGTTGAACATTTAGGTCATTTTCGTCCTCCCTAGGCTTATTCTAATCCAATTAGGGTTTTTAACCAATCTTGTGCATCCAATATGTGATTTTCTGTCATTGGTTGAACATTTATGTCATTTTCGTGCTCCCTAGGCTTATTCTAATCCAATTAGGGTTTTTATTTTGTGTCATTGGTTGAACATTTAGGTCATTTTCGTGCTCCCTAGGCTTATACTAATCCAATTAGGGTTTTTAACCAATCTTGTGCATCCAATATGTGATTTTGTGTCATTTTGTGTCATTGGTTGAACATTTAGGTCATTTTCGTCCTTCCTAGGCTTATTCTAATCCAATTAGGGTTTTTAACCAATCTTGTGCATCTAATATGTGATTTTGTGTCATTGGTTGAACATTTAGGTCATTTTCGTCCTCCCTAGGCTTATTCTAATCCAATTGGGGTTTTTAACCAATCTTGTGCATCCAATATGTGATTTTGTGTCATTGGTTGAACATTTAGGTCATTTTCGTCCTCCCTAGACTTATTCTAATCCAATTAGGGTTTTTAATCAATCTTGTGCATCCAATATGTGATTTTGTGTCATTTTGTGTCATTGGTTGAACATTTAGGTCATTTTCGTCCTCCCTAGGCTTATTCTAATCCAATTAGGGTTTTTAACCAATCTTGTGCATCCAATATGTGATTTTGAGTCATTGGTTAAACATTTAGGTCATTTTCGTCCCCCTAGGCTTATTCTATTCCAATTAGGGTTTTTAACCAATCTTGTGCATCCAATATGTGATTTTGTGTCATTTTATGTCATTGGTTGAACATTTAGGTCATTTTTGTCCTCCCTAGGCTTATTCTAATCCAATTAGGGTTTTTAACCAATCATGTGCATCCAATATGTGATTTTTGTCATTGGTTGAACATTTAGGTCATTTTCGTCCTCCTTAGGCTTATTCTAATCCAATTAGGGTTTTTAACCAATCTTGTGCATCCAATATGTGATTTTGTGTCATTTTGTGTCATTGGTTGAACATTTAGGTCATTTTCGTCCTCCCTAGGCTTATTCTAATCCAATTAGGGTTTTTAACCAATCTTGTGCATCCAATATGTGATTTTGTGTCTTTGGTTGAACATTTAGGTCATTTTCGTCCTCCCTAGGGTTATTCTAATCCAATTAGGGTTTTTAACCAATCTTGTGCATTCAATATGTGATTTTGTGTCATTTTGTGTCATTGGTTGAACATTTAGGTCACTTTCGTCCTCCCTAGGCTTATTCTAATCCAATTAGGGTTTTTAACCAATCTTGTGCATCCAATATGTGATTTTGTGTCATTGGTTGAACATTTAGGTCATTTTCGTCCTCCCTAGGCTTATTCTAATCCAATTAGGGTTTTTAACCAATCTTGTCATTGGTTGAACATTTAGGTCATTTTGGTCCTCCCTAGGCCTATTCTAATCCAATTAGGGTTTTTAACCAATCTTGTGCATCCAATATGTGATTTTGTGTCATTGGTTGAACATTTAGGTCATTTTCGTCCTCCCTAGGCTTATTCTAATCCAATTAGGGTTTTTAACCAATCTTGTGCATCCAATATGTAATTTTGTGTCATGGGTTGAACATTTAGGTCATTTTCCTCTTCCCTAGGCATATTCTAATCCAATTAGGGTTTTTAACCAATCTTGTGCATCCAATATGTGATTTTGTGTCATTTTGTGTCATGGGTTGAATATTTAGGTCACTTTCCTCTTCCCTAGGCATATTCTAATCCAATTAGGGTTTTTAACCAATCTTGTGCATCCAATATGTGATTTTGTGTCATTTTGTTTCATGGGTTGAACATTTAGGTCATTTTCCTCTTCCCTAGGCATATTCTAATCCAAGTAGGGTTTTTAACCAATCTTGTGCATCCAATATGTGATTTTGTGTCATTGGTTGAACATTTAGGTCATTTTCGTCCTCCCTAGGCTTATTCTAATCCAATTAGGGTTTTTAACCAATCTTGTGCATCCAATATGTGATTTTGTGTCATGGGTTGAACATTTAGGTCATTTTCCTCTTCCCTAGGCATATTCTAATCGAATTAGGGTTTTTAACCAATCTTCTGCATCCAATATGTGATTTTTTGTCATGGGTTGAACATTTAGGTCATTTTCCTCTTCCCTAGGCATATTCTAATCCAATTAGGGTTTTTAACCAATCTTGTGCATCCAATATGTGATTTTGTGTCATTGGTTGAACATTTAGGTCATTTTCCTCTTCCCTAGGCATATTCTAATCCAATTAGGGTTTTTAACCAATCTTGTGCATCCAATATGTGATTTTGTGTCGTTTTGTGTCATGGGTTGAACATTTAGGTCATTTTCCTCTTCCCTAGACATATTCTAATCCAATTAGGGTTTTTAACCAATCTTGTGCATCCAATATGTGATTTTGTGTCATTGGTTGAACATTTAGGTCATTTTCGTCCTCCCTAGGCTTATTCTAATCCAATTAGGGTTCTTAACCAATCTTTTGCATCCAATATGTGATTTGGTGTCATTTTGTGTAATTGGTTGAACATTTAGATCATTTTCGTCCTCCCTAGGCTTATTCTAATCCAATTAGTGATTTTAACCAATCTTGTGCATCCAATATGTGATTTTGTGTCATTGGTTGAACATTTAGGTCATTTTCGTCCTCCCTAGGCTTATTCAAATCCTATTAGGGTTCTTAACAATTCTTGTGCATCCAATATGTGATTTGGTGTCATTTTGTGTCATTGGTTGAACATTTAGGTCATTTTCGTCCTCCCTAGGCTTATTCTAATCCAATTAGTGATATTAACCAATCTTGTGCATCCAATATGTGATTTTGTGTCATTGGTTGAACATTTAGGTCATTTTCGTCCTCCCTAGGCTTATTCTAATCCAATTAGGGTTTTTAACCAATCTTGTGCATCCAATATGTGATTTTGTGTCATTTTGTGTCATGGGTTGAACATTTAGGTCATTTTCCTCTTCCCTAGGCATATTCTAATCCAATTAGGGTTTTTAACCAATCTTGTGCATCCAATATGTGATTTTGTGTCATTTTGTGTCATGGGTTGTACATTTAGGTCATTTTCCTCTTCCCTAGGCATATTCTAATCCAATTTGGGTTTTTAACCAATCTTGTGAATCCAATATGTGATTTTGTGTAATTGGTTGAACATTTAGGTCATTTTCGTCCTCCCTAGGCTTATTCTAATCCAATTAGTGTTTTTAACCAATCTTGTGCATCCAATATGTGATTTTGTGTCATGGGTTGAACATTTATGTCATTTTCCTCTTCCCTAGGCATATTCTAATCCAATTAGGGTTTTTAACCAATCTTGTGCATCCAATATGTGATTTTGTGTCATTGGTTGAACATTTAGGTCATTTTCGTCCTCCCTAGGCTTATTCTAATCCAATTAGGGTTTTTAACCAATCTTGTGCATCCAACATGTGATTTTGTGTCATTGGTTGAACATTTAGGTCATTTTTGTCCTCCCTAGGCTTATTCTAATCCAATTAGGGTTTTTAACCAATCTTGTGCATCCAATATGTGATTTTGTGTCATTGGTTGAACATTTAGGTCATTTTCGTCCTCCCTAGGCTTATTCTAATCCAATTAGGGTTTTTAACCAATCTTGTGCATCCAATATGTGATTTTGTGTCATTGGTTGAACATTTAGGTCATTTTCGTCCTCCCTAGGCTTATTCTAATCCAATTAGGGTTTTTAACCAATCTTGTGCATCCAATATGTGATTTTTTGTCGTTGGTTGCACATTTAGGTCATTTTTGTCCTCCCTAGGCTTATTCTAATCCAATTAGGGTTTTTAACCAATCTTGTGCATATAATAAGTGATTTTCTGTCATCGGTAATCCAATTAGGTGATTTTCGTCCTCGCTAGGCTTATTCTAATCCAATTAGGGTTTTTAACCAATCTTGTGCATCCAATATGTGATTTTGTGTCATTGGTTGCACATTTAGGTCATTTTCGTCCTCCCTAGGCTTATTCTAATCCAATTAGGGTTTTTAACCAATCTTGTGCATCCAATATGTGATTTTGTGTCATTTGTTGCACATTTAGGTCATTTTAGTCCTCCCTAGGCTTATTCTAATCCAATTTGGGTTTTTAACCAATATTGTGCATCCAATATGTGATTTTGTGTCATTGGCTGCACATTTAGGTCATTTTCGTCCTCCCTAGGCTTATTCTAATCCAATTAGGGTTTTTAACCAATCTTGTGCATCCATTATGTGATTTTGTGTCATTGGTTGCACGTTTAGGTCATTTTCGTCCTCCCTAGGCTTACTTTAATCCAATTAGGGTTTTTAACCAATCTTGTGCATCCAATATGTGATTTTGTGTCATTGGTTGCACATTTAGGTCATTTTTGTCCTCCCTAGGCTTATTCTAATCCAATTAGGGTTTTTAACCAATCTTGTGCACATAATAAGTGATTAACTGTCATCCGTAATTCAATTAGGTGATTTTCGTCCTCGCTAGGCTTATTCTAATCCAATTAGGGTTTTTAACCAATCTTGTGCATCCAATATGTGATTTTGTGTCATTGGTTGCACATTTAGGTCATTTTTGTCCTCCCTAGGCTTATTCTAATCCAATTAGGGTTTTTAACCAATCTTGTGCATATAATAAGTGATTTTCTGTAATCGGTAATCCAATTAGGTGATTTTCTTCCTCGCTAGGCTTATTCTAATCCAATTAGGGTTTTTAACCAATCTTGTGCGTCTAATATGTGATTTTGTGTCATTGGTTGCACATTTAGGTAATTTTCGTCCTCCCTAGTCTTATTCTAATCCAATTAGGGTTTTTAACCAATCTTGTGCATCCAATATGTGATTTTGTGTCATTGGTTGAACATTTAGGTCATTTTCGTCCTCCCTAGGCTTATTCTAATCCAATTAGGGTTTTTAACCAATCTTGTGCATCCAATATGTGATTTTGTGTCATTGGTTGAACATTTAGGTCATTTTCGTCCTCCCTAGGCTTATTCTAATCCAATTAGGGCTTTTAACCAATCTTGTGCATCGAATATGTGATTTTGTGTCATTGGTTGAACATTTAGGTCATTTTCGTCCTCCCTAGACTTATTCTAATCCAATTAGGGTTTTTAACCAATCTTGTGCATCCAATATGTGATTTTGTGTCATTGGTTGAACATTTAGGTCATTTTGGTCCACCCTAGGCTTATTCTAATCCAATTAGGGTTTTTAACCAATCTTGTGCATCCAATATGTGATTTTGTGTCATTGGTTGAACATTTAGGTCATTTTCGTCCGCCCTAGGCTTATTCTAATCCAATTACGGTTTTTAACCAATCTTGTGCATCCAATATGTGATTTTGTGTCATTGGTTGAACATTTAGGTCATTTTCGTCCTCCCTAGACTTATTCTAATCCAATTAGGGTTTTTAACCAATCTTGTGCATCCAATATTTAATTTTGTGTCATATTGTGTCATTGGTTGAAGATTTATGTCATTTTCGTCCTCCCTAGTCTTATTCTAATCCAATTAGGGTTTTTAACCAATCTTGTGCATCCAATGTGTGATTTTGTATCATTGGTTGAATATTTAGGTCATGTTTGTCCTCCCTAGGCTTATTCTAATCCAATTAGGGTTTTTAACCAATCTTGTGCATCCGATATGTGATTTTGTGTCATTTTGTGTCATTTGTTGAACATTTAGGTCATTTTCCTCCTCCGTAGGCTTATTCTAATCCAATTAGGGTTTTTACCCAATCTTGTGCATCCAATATGTGATTTTCTGTCATTTTGTGTCATTGGTTGAACATTTAGGTCATTTTGGTCCACCCCAGGTTTATTCTAATCCAATTAGGGTTTTTAACCAATCTTGTGCATCCAATATGTGATTTTGTGTCATTGGTTGAACATTTAGGTCATTTTCGTCCTCCCTAGGCTTATTCTAATCCAATTAGGGTTTTTAACCAATCTTGTACATCCAATATGTGGTTTTGTGTCATTGGTTGAACATTTAGGTCATTTTCGTCCTCCCTAGGCTTATTCTAATCCAATTAGGGTTTTTAACCAATCTTGTGCATCCAATATGTGATTTTGTGTCATTGGTTGCACATTTAGGTCATTTTCATCCTCCCTATGCTTATTCTAATCCAATTAGGGTTTTTAACCAATCTTGTGCATCCAATATGTGATTTTGTGTCATTGGTTGCACATTTAGGTCATTTTCGTCCTCCCTAGGCTTATTCTAATCCAATTAGGGTTTTTAACCAATCTGGTGCATCCAATATGTGATTTTGTGTCATTGGTTGAACATTTAGGTCATTTTCGTCCTCCCTAGGCTTATTCTAATCCAATTAGGGTTTTTAACCAATCTTGTGCATCCAATATGTGATTTTGTGTCATTGGTTGAACATTTAGGTCATTTTCGTCCTCCCTAGGCTTATTCTAATCCAATTAGGGTTTTTAACCAATCTTGTGCATCCAATATGTGATTTTGTCTCATTGCTTGAACATTTAGATCATTTTCGTCCTCCCTAGGCTTATTCTAATCCAATTAGGGTTTTTAACCAATCTTGTGCATCCAATATGTGATTTTGTGCATTTTGTGTCATTGGTTGAACATTTAGGTCATTTTGGTCCTCCCTAGGCTTATTCTAATCCAATTAGATTTTTAACCAATCTTGTGCATCCAATATGTGATTTTGTGTCATTGGTTGAACATTTAGGTCATTTTCGTCCTCCCTAGGCTTATTCTAATCCAATTAGGGTTTTTAACCAATCTTGTGCATCCAATATGTGATTTTGTGTCATTGGTTGAACATTTAGGTCATTTTCGTCCTCCCTAGGCTTATTCTAATCCAATTAGGGTTTTTAACCAATCTTGTGCATCCAATATGTTATTTTGTGTCATTGGTTGAACATTTAGGTCATTTTCGTCGTCCCTAGGCTTATTCTAATCCAATTAGGGTTTTTAACCAATCTTGTGCATCCAATATGTGATTTTGTGTCATTTTGTGTCTTTGGTTGAACATTTAGGTCATTTTCGTCCTCCCTAGGCTTATTCTAATCCAATTAGGGTTTTTAACCAATCTTGTGCATCCAATATGTGATTTTGTGTCATTGGTTGAACATTTAGGTCATTTTCGTCCTCCCTAGGCTTATTCTAATCCAATTAGGGTTTTTAACCAATATTGAGCATCCAATATGTGATTTTGTGTCATTTTGTGTCATTGGTTGAACATTTAGGTCATTTTCGTCCTCCCTAGGCTTATTCTAATCCAATTAGGGTTTTTAACCAATCTTGTGCATCCAATATGTGATTTTGTGTCATTGGTTGAACATTTAGGTCATTTTCGTCCTCCCTAGGCTTATTCTAATCCAATTAGGGTTTTTAACCAATCTTGTGCATCCAATATGTGATTTTGTGTCATTGGTTGAACATTTAGGTCATTTTCGTCCTCCCTAGGCTTATTTTAATCCAATTAGGGTTTTTAACCAATCTGGTGCATCCAATATGTGATTTTGTGTCATTTTGTGTCATTGGTTGAACATTTAGGTCATTTTCGTCCTCCCTAGGCTTACTCTAATCCAATTAGGGTTTTTAACCAATCTTGTGCATCCAATATGTGATTTTGTGTCATTTTGTGTCATTGGTTGAACATTTAGGTCATTTTCGTCCTCCTTAGGCTTATTCTAATCCAATTAGGGTTTTTAACCAATCTTGTGCATCCAATATGTGATTTTATGTCATTTTGTGTCATTGGTTGAACATTTAGGTCATTTACGTCCTCCCTAGGCTTATTCTAATCCAATTAGGGTTTTTAACCAATCTTGTGCGTCCAATATGTGATTGTGTCATTGGTTGAACATTTAGGTCATTTTCGTCCTCCCTAAGCTTATTCTAATCCAATTAGGGTTTTTAACCAATCTTGTGCATCCAATATGTGATTCTGTGTCATTTTGTGTCATTGGTTGAACATTTAGGTCATTTTCGTCCTCCCTAGGCTTATTCTAATCCAATTAGGGTTTTTAACCAATCTTGTGCATCCAATATGTGATTTTGTGTCATTTTGTGTCATTGGTTGAACATTTAGGTCATTTTCGTCCTCCCTAGGCTTATTCTAATCCAATTAGGGTTTTCAACCAATCTTTGCATCCAATATGTGATTTTGTGTCTTTTTGTGTCATTGGTTGAACATTTAGGTCATTTTCGTCCTCCTTAGGCTGATCTAATCCAATTAGGGTTTTTAACCAATCTTGTGCATTCAATATGTGATTTTGTGTCATTTTGTGTTATTGGTTGAACATTTTGGTCATTTTCGTCCTCCCTAGGCTTATTCTAATCCAATTAGGGTTTTTAACCAATCTTGTGCATCCAATATGTGATTTTGTGTCATTGGTTGAACATTTAGGTCATTTTCGTCCTCCCTAGGCATATTCTAATCCAATTAGGGTTTTTAACCAATCTTGTGCATCCAATATGTGATTTTATGCCATTTTGTGTCATTGGTTGAACATTTAGGTCATTTTCTTCCTCCCTAGACTTATTCTAATCCAATTAGCGTTTTTAACCAATCTTGTGCATCCAATATGTGATTGTGTCATTGGTTGAACATTTAGGTCATTTTCGTCCTCCCTAGGCTTAATCTAATCCAATTAGGGTTTTTAACCAATCTTATGCATCCAATATGTGATTTTGTGTCATTTTGTGTCATTGGTTGAACATTTAGGTCATTTTCGTCCTCCCTAGGCTTATTCTAATCCAATTAGGGTTTTTAACCAATCTTGTGCATCCAACATGTGATTTTGTGTCATTGGTTGAACATTTAGGTAATTTTCGTCCTCCCTAGGCTTATTCTAATCCAATTAGGGTTTTTAACCAATCTTGTGCATTCAATATGTAATTTTGTGTCATTTTGTGTCAATGGTTCAACATTTAGGTCATTTTCGTCCTCCCTAGGCTTATTCTAATCCAATTAGGGTTTTTAACCAATCTTGTGCATCCAATATGTGATTTTGTGTCATTGGTTGAACATTTAGGTCATTTTCGTCCTCCCTAGGCTTATTCTAATCCAATTAGGGTTTTTAACCAATCTTGTGCATCCAATATGTGATTTTGTGTCATTTTGTGTCATTGGTTGAACATTTAGGTCATTTTCGTCCTCCCTAGGCTTATTCTAATCCAATTAGGGTTTTTAACCAATCTTGTGCATCCAATATGTGATTTTGTGTCATCAGTTGAACATTTTGGTCATTTTCGTCCTCCCTAGGCTTATTCTAATCCAATTAGGGTTTTTAACCAATCTTGTGCATCCAATATGTGATTTTGTGTCATTTTGTGTCATCGGTTGAACATTTAGGTCATTTTTCGTCCTCCCTAGGCTTATTCTAATCCAATTAGGGTTTTTAACCAATCTTGTGCATCTAATATGTGATTTTGTGTCATTTTGTGTCATCGGTTGAACATGTTGGTCATTTTCGTCCTCCCTAGGCTTATTCTAATCCAATTAGGGTTTTTAACCAATCTTGTGCATCCAATATGTGATTTTGTGTCATTGGTTGAACATTTAGGTCATTTTCGTCCTCCCTAGGCTTATTCTAATCCAATTAGGGTTTTTAACCAATCTTGTGCATCCAATATGTGATTTTGTGTCATTTTGTGTCATTGGTTGAACATTTAGGTCATTTTCGTCCTCCCTAGGTTTATTCTAATCCAATTTGGGTTTTTAACTAATCTTGTGCATCCAATATGTGCTTTTGTGTCATTGGTTGAACATTTAGGTCATTATCATCCTCCCAAGGCTTATTCTAATCCAATTAGGGTTTTTAACCAATCTTGTGCATCCAATTTGTGACTTTGTGTCATTGGTTGAACATTTAGGTCATTTTGGTCCTCTTTAGGCTTATTCTAATCCAATTAGGGTTTTTAACCAATCTTGTGCATCCAATATGTGATTTTGTGTCATTGGTTGCACATTTAGGTCATTTTCGTCCTCCCTAGGCTTATTCTAATCCAATTAGGGTTTTTAACCAATCTTGTGCATCCAATATGTGATTTTGTGTAATTGGTTGAACATTTAGGTCATTTTCGTCCTCCCTAGGCTTATTCTAATCCAATGTTGTGCATCCCGTATGCGATTTTGTGTCAATTTGTGTCATTCGTTGAACATTTAGGTCATTTTCGTCCTCCCTAGGCTTATTCTAATCCAATTAGGGTTTTTAACCAATCTTGTGCATCCAATATGTGATTTTGTGTCATTGGTTGCACATTTAGGTCATTTTCGTCCTCCCTAGGCTTATTCTAATCCAATTAGAGTTTTTAACCAATCTTGTGCATATAATAAGTGATTTTGTGTCATTTGTAATCCAATTAGGTCATTTTCGTCCTCACTAAACTTATTCTAATCCAATTAGGGTTTTTAACCAATCTTGTGCATCCAATATGTGATTTTGTGTCATTGGTTGAACATTTAGGTCATTTTCGTCCTCCCTAGGCTTATTCTAATCCAATTAGGGTTTTTAACCAATCTTGTGCATCCAATATGTGATTTTGTGTCATTGGTTGAACATTTAGGTCATTTTCATGCTCCAAAGGCTTATTCTAATCCAATTAGGGTTTTTAACCAATCTTGTGCATCCAATATGTGATTTTGTGTCATTGGTTGAACATTTAGGTCATTTTCGTCCTCCCTAGGCTTATTCTAATCCAATTAGGGTTTTTAACCAATCTTGTGCATCCAATATGTGATTTTGTGTCATTTTGTGTCATTGCTTGAACATTTAGGTCATTTTCGCCCTCCCTAAGCTTATTCTAATCCAATTAGGGTTTTTAACCAATCTTGTGCATCCAATATGTGATTTTGTGTCATTGGTTGAACATTTAGGTCATTTTCGTCCTCCCTAGGCTTATTCTAATCCAATTAGGGTTTTTAACCAATCTTGTGCATCCAATATGTGATTTTGTGTCATTGGTTGAACATTTAGGTCATTTTCGTCCTCCCTAGGCTTATTCTAATCCAATTAGGGTTTTTAACCAATCTTGTGCATCCAATATGTGATTTTGTGTCATTGGTTGAATATTTAGGTCATTTTCGTCCTCCCTAGGCTTATTCTAATCCAATTAGGGTTTTTAACCAATCTTGTGCACCCAATATGTGATTTTGTGTCATTTTGTGTCATTGGTTGAACATTTAGTTCATTTTTGTCCTCCCTAGGCTTATTCTAATCCAATTAGGGTTTTTAACCAATCTTGTGCATATAATAAGTGATTTTGTGTCATTGGTAATCCAATTAGGTCATTTTCGTCCTCGCTAGGCTTATTCTAATCCAATTAGGGTTTTTAATCAATCTTGTGCATCCAATATGAGATTTATTGTCATTTTGTGTCATTGGTTGAACATTTAGGTCATTTTCGTCCTCCCTAGGCTTATTTTAAACCAATTAGGGATTTTAACCAATCTTGTGCATCCAATATGTGATTTTGTGTCATTTTATGTCATTGGTTGAACATTTAGGTTATTTTCGTCCTCCCTAGGCTTATTCTAATCCAATTAGGGTTTTTAACCAATCTTGTGCATCCAATATGTGATTTTGTGTCATTGGTTGCACATTTAGGTCATTTTCTTCCTCCCTAGGCTTATTCTAATCCAATTAGGGTTTTTAACCAATCTTGTGCATATAATAAGTGATTTTATGTCATTGGTAATCCAATTAGGTCATTTTCGTCCTTTCTAGGCTTATTCTAATCCAATTAGGGTTTTTAATCAATCTTGTGCATCCAATATGAGATTTATTGTCATTTTGTGTCATTGGTTGCACATTTAGGTCATTTTCGTCCTCCCTATGCTTATACTAATCCAATTAGGGTTTTTAACCAATCTTGTGCATCCAATATTTGATTGTGTCATTGGTTGAACATTTAGGTCATTTTCGTCCTCCCTAGGCTTATTCTAATCCAATTAGGGTTTTTAACCAATCTTGTGCATCCAATATGGGATTTTGTGTCATTGGTTGCACATTAAGGTCATTTTCGTGCTCCCTAGGCTTATTCTAATCCAATTAGGGTTTTTAACCAATCTTGTGCATCCAATATGTGATTTTGTGTCATTGGTTGAACATTTAGGTCATTTTCGTCCTCCCTAGGCTTATTCTAATCCAATTAGGGTTTTTAACCAATCTTGTGCATATAATAAGTAATTTTTTGTCATTGGTAATCCAATTAGGTCATTTTCGTCCTCCCTAGGCTTATTCTAATCCAATTAGGGTTTTTAACCAATCTTGTGCATCCAATATGTGATTTTGTGTCATTTTGTGTCATTGGTTGAACATTTAGGTCATTTTCGTCCTCCCTAGGGTTATTCTATTCCAATTAGGGTTTTTAACCAATCTTGTGCATCCAATATGTGATTTTGTGTCATTGGTTGAACATTTAGGTCATTTTCGTCCTCCCTAGGCTTATTCTAATCCAATTAGGGTTTTTAACCAATCTTGTGCATCCAATATGTGATTTTGTGTCATTGGTTGAACATTTAGGTCATTTTCGTCCTCCCTAGGCTTATTCTAATCCAATTAGGGTTTTTAACCAATCTTGTGCATCCAATATGTGAATTTGTGTCATTTTGTGTCATTGGTTGAACATTTAGGTCATTTTCGTCCTCCGAAGGCTTATTCTCATCCAATTAGGGTTTTTAAACAATTTTGTGCATCCAATATGTGATTTTGTGTCATTGGTTGAACATTTAGGTCATTTTCGTCCTCTCTAGGGTTTTTCTATTCCATTTAGGGTTTTTAACCAATCTTGTGCATCCAATATGTGATTTTGTGTCATTGGTTGAACATTTAGGTCATTTTCGTCCTCCCTAGGCTTATTCTAATCCAATTAGGGTTTTTAACCAATCTTGTGCATCCAATATGTGATTTTGTGTCATTGGTGTAACATTTAGGTCATTTTCGTCCTCCCTAGGCTTATTCTAATCCAATTAGGGTTTTTAACCAATCTTGTGCATCCAATATGTGATTTTGTGTCATTTTGTGTCATTGGTTGAACATTTAGGTCATTTTCGTCCTCCCTAGGCTTATTCTAATCCAATTACGATTTTTAACTAATCTTGTGCATCCAATATGTGATTTTGTGTCATTTTGTGTCATTGGTTGAACATTTAGGTCATTTTTGTCGTCCCTAGGCTTATTCTAATCCAATTAGGGTTTTTAACAAATCTTGTGCATCCAATATGTGATTTTGTGTCCTTGGTTGAACATTTAGGTCATTTTTGTCCTCCCTGGGCTTATTCTAATCCAGTTAGGGTTTTTAACCAATCTTGTGCATCCAATATGTGATTTTGTGTCATTGGTTGAACATTTAGGTCATTTTCGTCCTCCCTAGGCTTATTCTAATCCAATTAGGGTTTTTAACCAATCTTGTGCATCCAATATGTGATTTTGTGTCATTGGTTGAACATTTAGGTCATCTTGGTCCTCCCTAGGGTTATTCTAATCCAATTAGGGTTTTTAACCAATCTTATGCATCCAATATGTGATTTTGTGTCATTTTGTGTCATTGGTTGAACATTTAGGTCATTTTCGTCCTCCCTAGGCTTATTCTAATCCAATTAGGGTTTTTAACCAATCTTGTGCATCCAACATGTGATTTTGTGTCATTGGTTGAACATTTAGGTAATTTTCGTCCTCCCTAGGCTTATTCTAATCCAATTAGGGTTTTTAACCAATCTTGTGCATTCAATATGTAATTTTGTGTCATTTTGTGTCAATGGTTCAACATTTAGGTCATTTTCGTCCTCCCTAGGCTTATTCTAATCCAATTAGGGTTTTTAACCAATCTTGTGCATCCAATATGTGATTTTGTGTCATTGGTTGAACATTTAGGTCATTTTCGTCCTCCCTAGGCTTATTCTAATCCAATTAGGGTTTTTAACCAATCTTGTGCATCCAATATGTGATTTTGTGTCATTTTGTGTCATTGGTTGAACATTTAGGTCATTTTCGTCCTCCCTAGGCTTATTCTAATCCAATTAGGGTTTTTAACCAATCTTGTGCATCCAATATGTGATTTTGTGTCATCAGTTGAACATTTTGGTCATTTTCGTCCTCCCTAGGCTTATTCTAATCCAATTAGGGTTTTTAACCAATCTTGTGCATCCAATATGTGATTTTGTGTCATTTTGTGTCATCGGTTGAACATTTAGGTCATTTTTCGTCCTCCCTAGGCTTATTCTAATCCAATTAGGGTTTTTAACCAATCTTGTGCATCTAATATGTGATTTTGTGTCATTTTGTGTCATCGGTTGAACATGTTGGTCATTTTCGTCCTCCCTAGGCTTATTCTAATCCAATTAGGGTTTTTAACCAATCTTGTGCATCCAATATGTGATTTTGTGTCATTGGTTGAACATTTAGGTCATTTTCGTCCTCCCTAGGCTTATTCTAATCCAATTAGGGTTTTTAACCAATCTTGTGCATCCAATATGTGATTTTGTGTCATTTTGTGTCATTGGTTGAACATTTAGGTCATTTTCGTCCTCCTTAAGCTTATTCTAATCCAATTAGGGTTTTTAACCAATCTTGTGCATCCAATATGTGATTTTCTGTCATTTTGTGTCATTGGTTGAACATTTAGGTCATTTTCGTCCTCCCTAGGCTTATTCTAATCCAATTAGGGTTTTTAACCAATCTTGTGCATCCAATATTTGATTTTGTGTCATTGGTTGAACATTTAGGTCATTTTCGTCCTCCCTAGGCTTATTCTAATCCAATTAGGGTCTTAAACCAATCTTGTGCATCCAATATGTGATTTTGGGTCATTTTGTGTCATTGGTTGAACATTTAGGTCATTTTCGTCCTCCCTAGGCTTATTCTAATCCAATTAGGGTTTTTAACCAATCTTGTGCATCCAATATATGATTTTGTGTCATTGGTTGAACATTTAGGTCATTTTCGTCCTCCCTAGGCTTATTCTTATCCAATTAGGATTTTTAACCAATCTTGTGCATCCAATATGTGATTTTATGTCATTTTGTGTCATTGGTTGAACATTTAGATCATTTTCGTCCCCCCTAGGCTTATTCTAAGCCAACTAGGGTTTTTAACCAATCTTGTGCATCCAATATGTGATTTTGTGTCATTGGTTGCACATTTAGGTCATTTTCGTCCTCGCTTAACTTATTCTAATCCAATTAGGGTTTTTAACCAATCTTGTGCATCCAATATGTGATTTTGTGTCATTGGTTGAACATTTAGGTCATTTTCGTCCTCCCTAGGCTTATTCTAATCCAATTAGGGTTTTTAACCAATCTTGTTCATATAATAAGTAATCTTGTGTCATTTGTAATCCAATTAGGTCATTTTCGTCCTCGCTAAACTTATTCTAATCCAATTAGGGTTTTTAACCAATCATGTGCATCCAATATGTGATTTTGTGTCATTGGTTGAACATTTAGGTCATTTTGGTCCTCCCTATGCTTATTCTAATCCAATTAGGGTTTTTAACCAATCTTGTGCATATAATAAGTGATTTTGTGTTATTGGTAATACAATTAGGTCATTTTCGTCCTCGCTAGGCTTATTCTAATCCAATTAGGGTTTTTAACCAATCTTATGCATCCAATATGTGATTTTGTGTCATTTTGTGTCATTGGTTGAACATTTAGGTCATTTTCGTCCTCCCTAGGCTGATTCTAATCCAATTTGGGTTTTTAACCAATCTTGTGCATCCAATATGTGATTTTGTGTCATTTTGTGTCATTGGTTGAACATTTTGGTCATTTTCGTCCTCCCTAGGCTTATTCTAATCCATTTAGGGATTTTAACCAATCTTGTGCATCCAATATATGATTTTGTGTCATTGGTTGCACATTTAGGTCATTTTCGTCCTCCCTAGGCTTATTCTAATTCAATTAGGGTTTTTAACCAATCTTGTGCATATAATAAGTGATTTTGTTTCATTTGTAATCCAATTAGGTCATTTTCGTCCTCGCTAAACTTATTGTAATCGAATTAGGGTTTTTAACCAATCTTGTGCATCCAATATGTGATTTTGTGTCATTTTGTGTCATTGGTTGAACATTTAGGTCATTTTCGTCCTCTCTAGGCTTATTCTAATCCAATTAGGGTTTTTAACCAATCCTTTGCATCCAATATGTGATTTTGTGTCATTGGTTGCACATTTAGGTTATTTTCGTCCTCCGTAGGCTTATTCTATTCCAATTAGGGTTTTTAACCAATCTTGTGCATATAATAAGTGATTTTGTGTTATTGGTAATCCAATTAGGTCATTTTCGTCCTCATGAGGCTTTCCTAATCCAATTAAGGTTTTTAACCAATCTTGTGCATCCAATATGTGATTTTGTGTCATTTTGTGTCATTGGTTGAACATTTAGATCATTTTTGTCCTCCATAGGCTTATTCAAATCCAATTAGGGATTTTCACCAATCTTGTGCATCGTATATGTGATTTTGTGTCATTGGTTGCATATTTAGGTCATTTTCGTACTCCCTAGGCTTATTCTAATCCAATTAGGGTTTTTAACAAATCTTGTGCATCGAATATGTGATTTAGTGTCATTGGTTGCACATTTAGGTAATTTTCGTCCTCCTAGGCTTATTCTAATCCAATTAGGGTTTTTAACCAATCTTGTGCATCCAATATGTGATTTTGTGTCATTTTGTGTCATTGGTTGAACATTTAGGTCATTTTCGTCCTCCCTAGGCTTATTCTAATCCAATTAGGGTTTTTAACCAATCTTGTGCATCCAATATGTGATTTTGTGTCATTTGTTGCACATTTAGGTCATTTT
>JBBPBQ010000006.1:3687513-3703717 GCA_037974755.1 Cicer yamashitae
AATAAGCCTAGGGAGGACGAAAATGACCTAAATGTGCAACCAATGACACAAAATCACATATTGGATGCACAAGATTGGTTAAAAACCCTAATTGGCTTAGAATAAGCATAGGGAGGACCAAAATGACCTTAATGTTCAACCAATGACACAAAATCACATATTGGATGCACAAGATTGGTTAAAAACCCTAATTGGATTAGAATAAGCCTAGGGAGGACGAAAATGACCTAAATGTGCAACCAATGACACAAAATCACATATTGGATGCACAAGATTGGTTAAAAACCCTAATTGGATTAGAATAAGCATAGGGAGGACCAAAATGACCTTAATGTTCAACCAATGACACAAAATCACATATTGGATGGACAAGATTGGTTAAAAACCCTAATTGGATTAGAATAAGTTTAGCGAGGACAAAAAAATGACATAATTGGATTACAAATGACACAAAATCACTTATTATATGCACAAGATTGGTTAAAAACCATAATTGGATTAGAATAAGCCAAGGGAGGACGAAAATGACGTAAATGTGCAACCAATGACACAAAATCACATATTGGATGCACAAGATTGGTTAAAAACCCTAATTGGATTAGAATAAGCCTAGGGACGATGAAAATGACCTAAATGTTCAACCAATAAAACAAAATGACACAAAATCACATATTGGATGCACAAGATTGTTTAAAAACCCTAATTGAATTAGAATAAGCCTAGCAAGCACAAAAATGACCTTATTGGATTACCAATAACACAAAATCACTTATTATATGCACAAGATTGGTTAGAAACCCTAATTGGATTAGAATAAGCCTAGGGAGGACGAAAATGACCTAAATGTTCAACCAATGACACAAAATCACATATTGGATGCACAAGATTGGTGAAAAACCGTAATTGGATTAGAATATGCCTATGGAGGACGAAAATGACCTAAATGTGCAACCAATGACACAAAATCACATATTGCATGCACAAGATTGGTTAAAAACCCTAATTGGATTAGAATAAGCCTAGCGAGGACGAAAATGACCTTATTGGATTACCAATAACACAAAATCACTTATTATATGCACAAGATTGGTTTGAAACCCTAATTGGATTAGAATAAGCCTAGGGAGGACGAAAATGACCTAAATGTTCAACCAATGACACAAAATCACATATTGGATGCACAAGATTGGTTAAAAACCCTAATTGGATTAGAATAAGCCTTTGGGGGACGAAAATGTCCTAAATGTTCAACCAATGACACAAAATGACACAAAATCATTTATTGGATGCACAAGATTGGTTAAAAACCCTAATTGGATTAGAATAAGCCTAGGGAGGACGAAAATGACCTAAATGTTCAACCAATAACACAAAATGACACAAAATCACATATTGGATGCATAAGATTGGTTAAAAATTCTAATTGGATTAGAATAAGCCGAGGGGGGACGAAAATGACCTAAATGTGCAACCAATGACACAAAATCACATATTGGAAGCACAAGATTGGTTAAAAACCCTAATTTAATAACAATAAGCCTAGGGAGGACGAAAATGACGTAAATGTGCACCCAATGACACAAAATCACATAATTGATGCACAAGATTGGTTAAAAACCCTAATTGGATTAGAATAAGCATAGGGAGGACGAAAATGACCTAAATGTGCAACCAATGACACAAAATCACATATTGCATGCACAAGATTGGTTAAAAACCCTAATTGGATTAGAATAAGCCTAGGGAGGACGAAAATGACCTAAATGTTCAACCATGACACAAAATCACATATTGGATGCACAAGATTGGTTAAAAACCCAAATTGGTTAAAAGTAAGCCTAGGGAGGACGAAAATGACCTAAATGTTCAACCAATGACACAAAATGACACAAAATCACATATTGGATGCATAAGATTGGTTAAAAACCCTAATTGGATTAGAATAAGCCTAGCGAGGACGAAAATGACCTAATTGTATTACCAATAACACAAAATCACTTATTATATGCACAAGATTGGTTAAAAACCCTAATTGGATTAGAATAAGCATAGGGAGGACCAAAATAACCTAAATGTTCAACCAATGACACAAAATCACATATTGGATGCACATGATTGGTTAAAAACCCTAATTGGATTAGAATAAGCCTAGGGAGGACGAAAATGACCTAAATGTGCAACCAATGACACAAAATCACATATTGGATGCACAAGATTGGTTAAAAACCCTAATTGGATTAGAATAAGCCTAGGGACGATGAAAATGACCTAAATGTTCAACCAATAACACAAAATGACACAAAATCACATATTGGATGCACAAGATTAGTTAAAAACCCTAATTGGATTAGAATAAGCCTAGCGAGGACGAAAATGACCTTATTGGATTACCAATAACACAAAATCACTTATTATAGGCACAAGATTGGTTTGAAACCCTAATTGGATTAGAATAAGCCTAGGGAGGACGAAAATGACCTAAATGTTCAACCAATGACACAAAATCACATATTGGATGCACAAGATTGGTTAAAAACCGTAATTGGATTAGAATATGCCTATGGAGGACGAAAATGACCTAAATGTGCAACCAATGACACAAAATCACATATTGCATGCACAAGATTGGTTAAAAACCCTAATTGGATTAGAATAAGCCTAGCGAGGACGAAAATGACCTTATTGGATTACCAATAACACAAAAACACTTATTATATGCACAAGATTGGTTTGAAACCCTAATTGGATTAGAATAAGCCTAGGGAGGACGAAAATGACCTAAATGTTCAACCAATGACACAAAATCACATATTGGATGCACAAGATTGGATAAAAACCCTAATTGGATTAGAATAAGCCTTTGGGGGACAAAAATGACCTAAATGTTCAACCAATGACACAAAATGACACAAAATCATTTATTGGATGCACAAGATTGGTTAAAAACCCTAATTGGATTAGAATAAGCCTAGGGAGGACGAAAATGACCTAAATGTTCAACCAATAACACAAAATGACACAAAATCACATATTGGATGCATAAGATTGGTTAAAAATTCTAATTGGATTAGAATAAGCCGAGGGGGGACGAAAATGACCTAAATGTGCAACCAATGACACAAAATCACATATTGGAAGCACAAGATTGGTTAAAAACCCTAATTTAATAACAATAAGCCTAGGGAGGACGAAAATGACGTAAATGTGCACCCAATGACACAAAATCACATAATTGATGCACAAGATTGGTTAAAAACCCTAATTGGATTAGAATAAGCATAGGGAGGACGAAAATGACCTAAATGTGCAACCAATGACACAAAATCACATATTGCATGCACAAGATTGGTTAAAAACCCTAATTGGATTAGAATAAGCCAAGGGAGGACGAAAATGACCTAAATGTTCAACCATGACACAAAATCACATATTGGATGCACAAGATTGGTTAAAAACCCTAATTTGATTACAATAAGCCTATGGAGGACGAAAATGACCTAAATGTGCAACCAATAAAACAAAATCACATATTGGATGCACAAGATTTGTTAAAAACCCTAATTGGCTTAGAATAAGCATAGGGAGGACCAAAATGACCTTAATGTTCAACCAATGACACAAAATCACATATTGGATGCACAAGATTGGTTAAAAACCCTAATTTAATTACAATAAGCCTAGGGAGGACGAAAATGACGTAAATGTGCACCCAGTGACACAAAATCACATATTTGATGCACAAGATTGGTTAAAAACCCTAATTGGATTAGAATAAGCATAAGAAGGACCAAAATGACCTAAATGTTCAACCAATGACACAAAATCACATATTGGATGCACAAGATTGGTTAAAAACCCTAATTGGATTAGAATAAGCCTAGGGAGGACGAAAATGACCTAAATGTTCAACCAATGACACAAATTGACACAAAATCACATATTGGATGCACAAGATTGGTTAAAAACCCTAATTGGATTAGTAAAAGCCTATGGAGGACGAAAATGACCTAAATGTGCAACCAATGACACAAAATCACATATTGCATGCACAAGATTGGTTAAAAACCCTAATTGGATTAGAATAAGCCTAGGGAGGACGAAAATGACCTAAATGTTCAACCATGACACAAAATCACATATTGGATGCACAAGATTGGTTAAAAACCCTAATTTGAATACAATAAGCCTAGGGAGGACGAAAATGACCTAAATGTGCAACCAATGACACAAAATCACATATTGGATGCACAAGATTGGTTAAAAACCCTAATTGGCTTAGAATAAGCATAGGGAGGACCAAAATATCCTTAATGTTCAACCAATGACACAAAATCACATATTGGATGCACAAGATTGGTTAAAAACCCTAATTGGATTAGAATAAGCCTAGGGAGGACGAAAATGACCTAAATGTGCAACCAATGACACAAAATCACATATTGGATGCACAAGATTGGTTAAAAACCCTAATTGGATTAGAATTAGCCTAGGGAGGACGAAAATGACCTAAATGTGCCACCAATGACACAAAATCACATATTGGATGCACAAGATTGGTTAAAAACCCTAATTGGATTAGAATAAGCCTAGGGAGGACGAAAATGACCTAAATGTGCAACCAATGACACAAAATCACATATTGGATGCACAAGATTGGTTAAAAACCATAATTGGATTAAAATAAGCCTAGGGAGGACAAAAATGACCTAAATGTTCAACCAATGACACAAAATGACACAAAATCACATATTGGATGCACAAGATTGGTTAAAAACCTTAATTGGATTAGAATAAGCCTAGGGAGGACGAAAATGACCTAAATGTTCAACCAATGACACAAAATGACACAAAATCACATATTGGACGCACAAGATTGGTTAAAAACCCTAATTGGATTAGAATAAGCCTAGGGAGGACGAAAATGACCTAAATGTTCAACCAATGACACAAAACGACAAAAAATCACATATTGGATGCACAAGATTGGTTAAAAACCCTAATTGGATTAGAATAAGCCTAGGGAGGACGAAAATGACCTAAATGTTCAACCAATGACATAAAAACACATATTGGATGCACAAGATTGGTTAAAAACCCTAATTGGATTAAAATAAGCCTAGGGACGACGAAAATGACTTAAATGTTCAACCAATGACACAAAATCACATATTGGATGCACAAGATTGGTTAAAAACCCTAATTGGATTAGAATAAGCATAGGGAGGACGAAAATGACCTAAATGTTCAACCAATGACACAAAATGACACAAAATCACATATTGGATGCACAAGATTGGTTAAAAACCTTAATTGGATTAGAATAAGCCTAGGGAGGACGAAAATGACCTAAATGTTCAACCAATGACACAAAATGACACAAAATTACATATTGGATGCACAAGATTGGTTAAAAACCCTAATTGGATTAGAATAAGCCTAGGGAGGACGAAAATGACCTAAATGTTCAACCAATGACACAAAATGACACAAAATAACATATTGGATGCACAAGATTGGTTAAAAACCCTAATTGGATTAGAATAAGCCTAAGGAGGACGAAAATGACCTAAATGTTCAACCAATAACACAAAATGACAAAAAATCACATATTGGATGCACATGATTGGTTAAAAATTCTAATTGGATTAGAATAAGCCTAGCGAGGACGAAAATGACCTAATTGGATTACAAATGACACAAAATCACTTATTATATGCACAAGATTGGTTAGAAACCCTAATTGGATTAGAATAAGCCTAGGATGGACGAAAATGACCTAAATGTTCAACCAATGATACAAAATCACATATTGGATGCATAAGATTGGTTAAAAACCCTAATTGGATTAGAATAAGCCTTTGGGGGACGAAAATGACCTAAATGTTCAACCAATGACACAAAATGACACAAAATCATTTATTGGATGCACAAGATTGGTTAAAAACCCTAATTGGATTAGAATAAGCCTAGGGAGGACGAAAATGACCTAAATGTTCAACCAATAACACAAAATGACACAAAATCACATATTGGATGCATAAGATTGGTTTAAAATTCTAATTGGATTAGAATAAGCCTAGCGAGGACGAAAATGACCTAATTGGATTACCAATGACATAAAATCACTTATTATATGCACAAGATTGGTTAAAAACCCTAATTGGATTAGAATAAGCCTAGGGAGGACGAAAATGACCTAAATGTGCAACCAATGAGACAAAATCACATATTGCATGCACAAGATTGGTTAAAAACCCTAATTGGATTAGAATAAGCCTAGGGAGGACGAAAATGACCTAAATGTTCAACCATGACACAAAATCACATATTGGATGCACAAGATTGGTTAAAAACCCTAATTTGATTACAATAAGCCTAGGGAGGACGAAAATGACCTAAATGTGCAACCAATGACACAAAATCACATATTGGATGCACAAGATTGGTTAAAAACCCTAATTGGCTTAGAATAAGCATAGGGAGGACCAAAATGACCTTAATGTTCAACCAATGACACAAAATCACATATTGGATGCACAAGATTGGTTAAAAACCCTAATTGGATTAGAATAAGCCTAGGGAGGACGAAAATGACCTAAATGTGCAACCAATGACACAAAATCACATATTGGATGCACAAGATTGGTTGAAAACCCTAATTGGATTAGAACAAGCATAGGGAGTTCCAAAATGACCTTAATGTTCAACCAATGACACAAAATCACATATTGGATGGACAAGATTGGTTAAAAACCCTAATTGGATTAGAATAAGTTTAGCGAGGACAAAAAAATGACCTAATTGGATTACGAATGACACAAAATCACTTATTATATGCACAAGATTGGTTAAAAACCATAATTGGATTAGAATAAGCCAAGGGAGGACGAAAATGACGTAAATGTGCATTCAATGACACAAAATCACATATTGGATGCACAAGATTGGTTAAAAACCCTAATTGGATTAGAATAAGCCTAGGGACGATGAAAATGACCTAAATGTTCAACCAATAACACAAAATGACACAAAATCACATATTGGATGCACAAGATTGGTTAAAAACCCTAATTGGATTAGAATAAGCCTAGCAAGGACGAAAATGACCTTATTGGATTACCAATAACACAAAATCACTTATTATATGCACAAGATTGGTTAGAAACCCTAATTGGATTAGAATAAGCCTAGGGAGGACGAAAATGACGTAAATGTGCAACCAATGACACAAAATCACATATTGGATGCACAAGATTGGTTAAAAACCCTAATTGGATTAGAATAAGCCTAGGGACGATGAAAATGACCTAAATGTTCAACCAATAACACAAAATGACACAAAATCACATATTGGATGCACAAGATTAGTTAAAAACCCTAATTGGATTAGAATAAGCCTAGCGAGGACGAAAATGACCTTATTGGATTACCAATAACACAAAATCACTTATTATAGGCACAAGATTGGTTTGAAACCCTAATTGGATTAGAATAAGCCTAGGGAGGACGAAAATGACCTAAATGTTCAACCAATGACACAAAATCACATATTGGCTGCACAAGATTGGTTAAGAACCGTAATTGGATTAGAATATGCCTATGGAGGACGAAAATGACCTAAATGTGCAACCAATGACACAAAATCACATATTGCATGCACAAGATTGGTTAAAAACCCTAATTGGATTAGAATAAGCCTAGCGAGGACGAAAATGACCTTATTGGATTACCAATAACACAAAATCACTTATTATAGGCACAAGATTGGTTTGAAACCCTAATTGGATTAGAATATGCCTAGGGAGGACGAAAATGACCTAAATGTTCAACCAATGACACAAAATCACATATTGGATGCACAAGATTGGTTAAAAACCGTAATTGGATTAGAATATGCCTATGGAGGACGAAAATGACCTAAATGTGCAACCAATGACACAAAATCACATATTGCATGCACAAGATTGGTTAAAAACCCTAATTGGATTAGAATAAGCCTAGCGAGGACGAAAATGACCTTATTGGATTACCAATAACACAAAATCACTTATTATAGGCACAAGATTGGTTTGAAACCCTAATTGGATTAGAATAAGCCTAGGGAGGACGAAAATGACCTAAATGTTCAACCAATGACACAAAATCACATATTGGATGCACAAGATTGGTTAAAAACCCTAATTGGATTAGAATAAGCCTTTGGGGGACGAAAATGACCTAAATGTTCAACCAATGACACAAAATGACACAAAATCATTTATTGAATGCACAAGATTGGTTAAAAACCCTAATTGGATTAGAATTAGCCTAGGGAGGACGAAAATGACCTAAATGTTCAACCAATAACACAAAATGACACAAAATCACATATTGGATGCATAAGATTGGTTAAAAATTCTAATTGGATTAGAATAAGCCTAGGGGGGACGAAAATGACCTAAATGTGCAACCAATGACACAAAATCACATATTGGAAGCACAAGATTGGTTAAAAACCATAATTTAATAACAATAAGCCCAGGGAGGACGAAAATGACGTAAATGTGCACCCAATGACACAAAATCACATATTGGATGCACAAGATTGGTTAAAAACCGTAATTGGATTAGAATATGCCTATGGAGGACGAAAAGGACCTAAATGTGCAACCAATGACACAAAATCACATATTGCATGCACAAGATTGGTTAAAAACCCTAATTGGATTAGAATAAGCCTAGCGAGGACGAAAATGACCTTATTGGATTACCAATAACACAAAATCACTTATTATATGCACAAGATTGGTTTGAAACCCTAATTGGATTAGAATAAGCCTAGGGAGGACGAAAATGACCTAAATGTTCAACCAATGACACAAAATCACATATTGGATGCACAAGATTGGTTAAAAACCCTAATTGGATTAGAATAAGCCTTTGGGGGACGAAAATGACCTAAATGTTCAACCAATGACACAAAATGACACAAAATCATTTATTGGATGCACAAGATTGGTTAAAAACCCTAATTGGATTAGAATAAGCCTAGGGAGGACGAAAATGACCTAAATGTTCAACCAATAACACAAAATGACACAAAATCACATATTGGATGCATAAGATTGGTTAAAAATTCTAATTGGATTAGAATAAGCCTAGGGGGGACGAAAATGACCTAAATGTGCAACCAATGACACAAAATCACATATTGGAAGCACAAGATTGGTTAAAAACCCTAATTTAATAACAATAAGCCTAGGGAGGACGAAAATGACGTAAATGTGCACCCAATGACACAAAATCACATATTTGATGCACAAGATTGGTTAAAAACCCTAATTGGATTAGAATAAGCCTAGGGAGGACCAAAATGACCTAAATGTTCAACCAATGACACAAAATCACATATTGGATGCACAAGATTGGTTAAAAACCCTAATTGGATTAGAATAAGCCTAGGGAGGACGAAAATGACCTAAATGTTCAACCAATGACACAAATTGACACAAAATCACATATTGGATGCACAAGATTGGTTAAAAACCCTAATTGGATTAGTAAAAGCCTATGGAGGACGAAAATGACCTAAATGTGCAACCAATGACACAAAATCACATATTGCATGCACAAGATTGGTTAAAAACCCTAATTGGATTAGAATAAGCCTAGGGAGGACGAAAATGACCTAAATGTTCAACCATGACACAAAATCACATATTGGATGCACAAGATTGGTTAAAAACCCTAATTTGAATACAATAAGCCTAGGGAGGACGAAAATGACCTAAATGTGCAACCAATGACACAAAATCACATATTGGATGCACAAGATTGGTTAAAAACCCTAATTGGCTTAGAATAAGCATAGGGAGGACCAAAATATCCTTAATGTTCAACCAATGACACAAAATCACATATTGGATGCACAAGATTGGTTAAAAACCCTAATTGGATTAGAATAAGCCTAGGGAGGACGAAAATGACCTAAATGTGCAACCAATGACACAAAATCACATATTGGATGCACAAGATTGGTTAAAAACCCTAATTGGATTAGAATAAGCATAGGGAGGACCAAAATGACCTTAATGTTCAAGCAATGACACAAAATCACATATTGGATGGACAAGATTGGTTAAAAACCCTAATTGGATTAGAATAAGTTTAGCGAGGACAAAAAAATGACCTAATTGGATTACAAATGACACAAAATCACTTATTATATGCACAAGATTGGTTAAAAACCATAATTGGATTAGAATAAGCCAAGGGAGGACGAAAATGACGTAAATGTGCAACCAATGACACAAAATCACATATTGGATGCACAAGATTGGTTAAAAACCCTAATTGGATTAGAATAAGCCTAGGGACGATGAAAATGACCTAAATGTTCAACCAATAACACAAAATGACACAAAATCACATATTGGATGCACAAGATTAGTTAAAAACCCTAATTGGATTAGAATAAGCCTAGCGAGGACGAAAATGACCTTATTGGATTACCAATAACACAAAATCACTTATTATAGGCACAAGATTGGTTTGAAACCCTAATTGGATTAGAATAAGCCTAGGGAGGACGAAAATGACCTAAATGTTCAACCAATGACACAAAATCACATATTGGCTGCACAAGATTGGTTAAAAACCGTAATTGGATTAGAATATGCCTATGGAGGACGAAAATGACCTAAATGTGCAACCAATGACACAAAATCACATATTGCATGCACAAGATTGGTTAAAAACCCTAATTGGATTAGAATAAGCCTAGCGAGGACGAAAATGACCTTATTGGATTACCAATAACACAAAATCACTTATTATATGCACAAGATTGGTTTGAAACCCTAATTGGATTAGAATAAGCCTAGGGAGGACGAAAATGACCTAAATGTTCAACCAATGACACAAAATCACATATTGGATGCACAAGATTGGTTAAAAACCCTAATTGGATTAGAATAAGCCTAGAGAGGACAAAAATGACCTAAATATTCAACCAATAATACAAAATGACACAAAATCACATATTGGATGCACAAGATTGGTTAAAACCCTAATTGGATTAGAATAAGCCTAGGGAGGACGAAAATGACCTAAATGTTCAACCAATGACACAAAATCACATATTGGATGCACAAGATTGGTTAAAAACCCTAATTGGATTAGAATAAGCCTATGGAGGACGAAAATGACCTAAATGTTCAACCAATGACACAAAATCACATATTGGATGCACAAGATTAGTTAAAAACCCTAATTGGATTAGAATAAGCCTAGGGAGGACGAAAATGACCTAAATGTTCAACCAATGACACAAAATGACACAAAATCACATATTGGACGCACAAGATTGGTTAAAAACCCTAATTGGATTAGAATAAGCCTAGGGAGGACAAAAATGACCTAAATGTTCAACCAATGACACAAAATCACATATTGGATGCACAAGATTGGTTAAAAACCCTAATTGGATAAGAATAAGCCTAGGGAGGACGAAAATGACCTAAATGTTCAACCAATGACACAAAATGACACAAAATCACATATTGGATGCACAAGATTGGTTAAACACCACAATTGGATTAGAATAAGCCTAGGGAGGACGAAAATGACCTAAATGTTCAACCAATGACACAAAATGACACAAAATCACATATTGGATGCACAAGATTGGTTAAAAACCCTAATTGGATTAGAATAAGCCTAGGGAGGACGAAAATGACCTAAATGTTCAACCAATGACACAAAATCACATATTGGATGCACAAGATTGGTTAAAAACCCTAATTGGATTAGAATAAGCCTAGGGAGGACGAAAATGACCAACATGTTCAACCGATGACACAAAATGACACAAAATCACATATTAGATGCACAAGATTGGTTAAAAACCCTAATTGGATTAGAATAAGCCTAGGGAGGACGAAAAATGACCTAAATGTTCAACCGATGACACAAAATGACACAAAATCACATATTGGATGCACAAGATTGGTTAAAAACCCTAATTGGATTAGAATAAGCCTAGGGAGGACGAAAATGACCAAAATGTTCAACTGATGACACAAAATCACATATTGGATGCACAAGATTGGTTAAAAACCCTAATTGGATTAGAATAAGCCTAGGGAGGACGAAAATGACCTAAATGTTCAACCAATGACACAAAATGACACAAAATCACATATTGGATGCACAAGATTGGTTAAAAACCCTAATTGGATTAGAATAAGCCTAGGGAGGACGAAAATGACCTAAATGTTCAACCAATGACACAAAACAACACATAATCACATATTGGATGCACAAGATTGGTTAAAAACCCTAATTGGATTAGAATAAGCCTGTGGAGGACGAAAATGACCTAAATGTTCAACCAATGACACAAAATCACATATTGGACGCACAAGATTGGTTAAAAACGCTAATTGGATTAGAATAAGCCTAGGGAGGACGAAAATGACCTAAATTTTCAACCAATGACACCAAATCACATATTGGATGCACAAGATTGGTTAAAAACCCTAATTGGATTAGAATAAGCCTAGGGAGGACGAAAATGACCTAAATGTTCAACCAATGACACAAAATGACACAAAATCACATATTGGATGCACAAGATTGGTTAAAAACCCTAATTGGATTAGAATAAGCCTAGGGAGGACGAAAATGACCTAATTCGATTACAGATGACACAAAATGACACAAAATCACATATTGGATGCACAAGATTGGTTAAAAACCCTAATAGGATTAGAATAAGCCTAGGGAGGACGAAAATGACCTAAATGTTCAACCAATGACACAAAATGACACAAAATCACATATTGGATGCACAAGATTGGTTAAAAACCCTAATTGGATTAGAATAAGCCTTGCAAGGCGAAAATGACCTAAATGTTCAACCAATGACACAAAATCACATTTTGGATGCACAAGATTGGTTAAAAACCCTAATTGGATTAGAATAAGCCTAGGGAGGACGAAAATGACCTAAATGTTCAACCAATGACACAAAATGACACAAAATCACATATTGGATGCACAAGATTGGTTAGAAACCCTAATTGGATTAGAATAAGCCTAGGGAGGACGAAAATGACCTAAATGTGCAACCAATGACACAAAATCACATATTGGATGCACAAGATTGGTTAAAAACCCTAATTGGATTAGAATAAGCCTAGGGAAGACGAAAATGACCTAAATGTTCAACCAATGACACAAATTGACACAAAATCACATATTGGATTCACAAGATTGGTTAAAAACCCTAATTGGATTAGTAAAAGCCTATGGAGGACGAAAATGACCTAAATGTGCAACCAATGACACAAAATCACATATTGCATGCACAAGATTGGTTAAAAACCCTAATTGGATTAGAATAAGCCTAGGGAGGACGAAAATGACCTAAATGTTCAACCATGACACAAAATCACATATTGGATGCACAAGATTGGTTAAAAACCCTAATTTGATTACAATAAGCCTATGGAGGACGAAAATGACCTAAATGTGCAACCAATAAAACAAAATCACATATTGGATGCACAAGATTTGTTAAAAACCCTAATTGGCTTAGAATAAGCATAGGGAGGACCAAAATGACCTTAATGTTCAACCAATGACACAAAATCACATATTGGATGCACAAGATTGGTTAAAAACCCTAATTTAATTACAATAAGCCTAGGGAGGACGAAAATGACGTAAATGTGCACCCAGTGACACAAAATCACATATTTGATGCACAAGATTGGTTAAAAACCCTAATTGGATTAGAATAAGCATAAGAAGGACCAAAATGACCTAAATGTTCAACCAATGACACAAAATCACATATTGGATGCACAAGATTGGTTAAAAACCCTAATTGGATTAGAATAAGCCTAGGGAGGACGAAAATGACCTAAATGTTCAACCAATGACACAAATTGACACAAAATCACATATTGGATGCACAAGATTGGTTAAAAACCCTAATTGGATTAGTAAAAGACTATGGAGGACGAAAATGACCTAAATGTGCAACCAATGACACAAAATCACATATTGCATGCACAAGATTTGTTAAAAACCCTAATTGGATTAGAATAAGCCTAGGGAGGACGAAAATGACCTAAATGTTCAACCATGACACAAAATCACATATTGGATGCACAAGATTGGTTAAAAACCCTAATTTGATTACAATAAGCCTAGGGAGGACGAAAATGACCTAAATGTGCAACCAATGACACAAAATCACATATTGGATGCACAAGATTGGTTAAAAACCCTAATTGGCTTAGAATAAGCATAGGGAGGACCAAAATATCCTTAATGTTCAACCAATGACACAAAATCACATATTGGATGCACAAGATTGGTTAAAAACCCTAATTGGATTAGAATAAGCCTAGGGAGGACGAAAATGACCTAAATGTGCAACCAATGACACAAAATCACATATTGGATGCACAAGATTGGTTAAAAACCCTAATTGGATTAGAATAAGCATAGGGAGGACCAAAATGACCTTAATGTTCAAGCAATGACACAAAATCACATATTGGATGGACAAGATTGGTTAAAAACCCTAATTGGATTAGAATAAGTTTAGCGAGGACAAAAAAATGACCTAATTGGATTACAAATGACACAAAATCACTTATTATATGCACAAGATTGGTTAAAAACCATAATTGGATTAGAATAAGCCAAGGGAGGACGAAAATGACGTAAATGTGCAACCAATGACACAAAATCACATATTGGATGCACAAGATTGGTTAAAAACCCTAATTGGATTAGAATAAGCCTAGGGACGATGAAAATGACCTAAATGTTCAACCAATAACACAAAATGACACAAAATCACATATTGGATGCACATGATTGGTTAAAAACCCTAATTGGATTAGAATAAGCCTAGCGAGGACGAAAATGACCTTATTGGATTACCAATAACACAAAATCACTTATTATATGCACAAGATTGGTTAGAAACCCTAATTGGATTAGAATAAGCCTAGGGAGGACGAAAATGACCTAAATGTTCAACCAATGACACAAAATCACATATTGGATGCACAAGATTGGTTAAAAACCGTAATTGGATTAGAATATGCCTATGGAGGACGAAAATGACCTAAATGTGCAACCAATGACACAAAATCACATATTGCGTGCACAAGATTGGTTAAAAACCCTAATTGGATTAGAATAAGCCTAGCGAGGACGAAAATGACCTTATTGGATTACCAATAACACAAAATCACTTATTATATGCACAAGATTGGTTTGAAACCCTAATTGGATTAGAATAAGCCTAGGGAGGACGAAAATGACCTAAATGTTCAACCAATGACACAAAATCACATATTGGATGCACAAGATTGGTTAAAAACCCTAATTGGATTAGAATAAGCCTTTGGGGGACGAAAATGACCTAAATGTTCAACCAATGACACAAAATGACACAAAATCATTTATTGGATGCACAAGATTGGTTAAAAACCCTAATTGGATTAGAATAAGCCTAGGGAGGACGAAAATGACCTAAATGTTCAACCAGTAACACAAAATGACACAAAATCACATATTGGATGCATAAGATTGGTTAAAAATTCTAATTGGATTAGAATAAGCCTAGGGGGGACGAAAATGACCTAAATGTGCAACCAATGACACAAAATCACATATTGGAAGCACAAGATTGGTTAAAAACCATAATTTAATAACAATAAGCCTAGGGAGGACGAAAATGACGTAAATGTGCACCCAATGACACAAAATCACATATTGGATGCACAAGATTGGTTAAAAACCGTAATTGGATTAGAATATGCCTATGGAGGACGAAAAGGACCTAAATGTGCAACCAATGACACAAAATCACATATTGCATGCACAAGATTGGTTAAAAACCCTAATTGGATTAGAATAAGCCTAGCGAGGACGAAAATGACCTTATTGGATTACCAATAACACAAAATCACTTATTATATGCACAAGATTGGTTTGAAACCCTAATTGGATTAGAATAAGCCTAGGGAGGACGAAAATGACCTAAATGTTCAACCAATGACACAAAATCACATATTGGATGCACAAGATTGGTTAAAAACCCTAATTGGATTAGAATAAGCCTTTGGGGGACGAAAATTACCTAAATGTTCAACCAATGACACAAAATGACACAAAATCATTTATTGAATGCACAAGA
>JBBPBQ010000006.1:3704217-3730635 GCA_037974755.1 Cicer yamashitae
GAGGACGAAAATGACCTAATTGAACTACCAATGACACAAAATCACTTATTATATGCACTAGATTGGTTAAAAACCCTAATTGGATTAGAATAAGCCTAGGGACGACGAAAATGACCTAAATGTTCAACCAATGATACAAAATGACACAAAATCACATATTGGATGCACAAGATTGGTTAAAAACCCTAATTGGATTAGAATAAGCCTACGGAGGACGAAAATGACCTAAATGTTCAACCAATGACACAAAATCACATATTGGATGCACAAGATTGGTTAAAAACCCAAATTGGATTAGAATAAGCCTAGGGAGGACGAAAATGACCTAAATGTTCAACCAATGACACGAAATGACACAAAATCCCATATTGGATGCATAAGATTGGTTAAAAACCCTAATTGGATTAGAATAAGTTTGGCGAGGACGAAAATGACCTAATTGGATTACAAATGACACAAAATCACTTATTATATGCACAAGATTGGTTTAAAACCCTAATTGGATTAGAATAAGCCTAGGGAGGACGAAAATGACCTAAATGTGCAACCAATGACACAAAATCACATATTGGATGCACAAGATTGGTTAAAAACCCTAAATGGATTAGAATAAGCCTACGGAGGACGAAAATGAACAAAATGTTCAACCAATGACACAAAATGACACAAAATCACATATTGGATGCACAAGATTGGTTAAAAACCCAAATTGGATTAGGATCAGCCTAGGTAGGACGAAATTGACCTAAATGTTCAACCAATGACACAAAATGACACAAAATCACATATTGGATGCACAAGATTGGTTAAAAACCCAAATTGTATTAGAATAAGCCTAGGGAGGACGAAAATGACCTAAATGTTCAACCAATGACACAAAATCACATATTGGATGCATAAGATTGGTTAAAAACCCTAATTGAATTAGAATAAGCCTAGCGAGGACGAAAATGATCTAATTGGATTACCAATGACATAAAATCACTTATTATATGTTCAAGATTGGTTAAAAACCCTAATTGGATTAGGATAAGCCTAGGGAGGACGAAAATAACCTAAATCTGCAACCAATGACACAAAATCACATATTGGATGCACAAGATTGGTTAAAAACCCTAATTGGATTAGAATAAGCCAAGGGAGGACGAAAATGACCTAAATATTCAACCAATGACACAAATTGACACAAAATCACATATGGGATGCACAAGATTGGTTAAAAACCCTAATTGGATTCGAATAAGCCTAGCGAGGACGAAAATGACCTAATTGGATTACAAATGACATAAAATCACTTATTATATGCACAAGATTGGTTAAAAACCCTAATTGGATTAGAAAAAGCCTAGGGAGGACGAAAATAACCTAAATGTGCAACCAATGACACAAAATCAGATATTGGATGCACAAGATTGATTAAAAACCCTAATTGGATTAGAATAAGCCAAGGGAGGACGAAAATGACCTAAATGTTAAACCAATGACACAAATTGACACAAAATCACATATGGGATGCACAAGATTGGATAAAAATCCTAATTGGATTAGAATAAGCTTGGGGAGGACGAAATATGCCTAAATGTTCAACCAATGACACAAAATCACATATTGGATGCACAAGATTGGTTAAAAACCCTAATTGGATTAGAATAAGCCTAGGGAGGACGAAAATGACCTAAATGTGCAACCAATGACACCAAATCACATATTGGATGTACAAGATTGGTTAAAAACCCTAAATGGATTAGAATAAGCCTCGAGAGGACGAAAATGACCAAAATGTTAAACCAATGACACAAAATGAAACAAAATCACATATTGGATGCACAAGATTGGTTAAAAACCCTAATTGGATTAGAATAAGCCTAGTGAGGACGAAAATGACCTAATTGAACTACCAATGACACAAAATCACTTATTATATGCACTAGATTGGTTAAAAACCCTAATTGGATTAGAATAAGCCTAGGGACGACGAAAATGACCTAAATGTTCAACCAATGATACAAAATGACACAAAATCACATATTGGATGCACAAGATTGGTTAAAAACCCTAATTGGATTAGAATAAGCCTAGGGAGGACGAAAATGACCTAAATGTGCAACCAATGACACAAAATCACATATTGGATGCACAAGATTGGTTAAATACCCTAATTGGATTAGAATAAGCCTAGGGAGGACAAAAATGACCTAAATGTGCAACCAATGACACAAAATCACATATTGGATGCACAAGATTGGTTAAAAACCCTAATTGGATTAGAATAAGCCTAGGGAGGACGAAAATGACCTAAATGTTCAACCAATGACACAAAATGACACAAAATCACATATTGGATGCACAAGATTGGTTAAAAACCCTAATTGGGTTAGAATAAGCCTAGGGAGGAAGAAAATGACCTATATGTTCAACCAATGACACAAAATGACACAAAATTACATATTGGATGCCCAAGATTGGTTAAAAACCTTAATTGGTTTAGAATAAGCCTAGGGAGGACGAAAATGACATAAATGTTCAACCAATGACACAAAATGACACAAAATCACATATTGGATGCACAAGATTGGTTAAAAACCCTAATTGGATTAGAATAAGCCTAGGGAGGACGAAAATGACCTAAATGTGCAACCAATGACACAAAATCACATATTGAATGCACAAGACTGGTTAAAAACCCAAATTGGATTAGAATAAGCCTAGGGAGGACGAAAATGACCTAAATGTTCAACCAATGACACAAAATGACACAAAATAAAATATTGGATGCATAAGATTGGTTAAAAACCCTAATTGGATTAGAATAAGCCTAGCGAGGACGAAAATGATTTAAATGTGCAATCAATGACACAATCACATATACGATGCACAAGATTGGTGAAAAACCCTAATTGGATTAGAATAAGCCTATGGAGGACAAAAATGATCTAAATGTTCAAGCAATGACACAAAATGACACAAAATCACATATTGGATGCACAAGATTGGTTAAAAACCCTAATTGGATTAGAATAAGCCTAGGGAGGACGAAAATGACCTAAATGTGCAACCAATGACAGAAAATCACATATTGGATGCACAAGATTGGTTTAATACCCAAATTGGATTAGAATAAGCCTAGGGAAGACGAAAATGACCTAAATGTTCAACCAATGACACAAAATGACACAAAATCACATATTGGATGCATAAGATTGATTAAAAACCCTAATTGGATTAGAATAAGCCTAGCGAGGGCGAAAATGACCTAATTGGATTACCAATGACATAAAATCACTTATTATATGCACAAGATTGGTTAAAAACCCTAATTGGATTAGAATAAGCCTAGGGAGAACGAATATGACCTAAATGTTCAACCAATGACACAAAATGACCCAAAATCACATATCTGATGCACAAGATTGGTTAAAAACCCTAATTGGATTAGAATAAGCCTAGGGAGGACGAAAATGACCTAAATGTGCAACCAATGACACAAAATCACATATTGGATGCACAAGATTGGTTAAAAACCCAAATTGGATTAGAATAAGCCTAGGGAGGACGAAAATGACCTAAATGTTCAACCAATGACACGAAATGACACAAAATCCCATATTGGATGCATAAGATTGGTTAAAAACCCTAATTGGATTAGAATAAGTTTGGCGAGGACGAAAATGACCTAATTGGATTACAAATGACACAAAATCACTTATTATATGCACAAGATTGGTTTAAAACCCTAATTGGATTAGAATAAGCCTAGGGAGGACGAAAATGACCTAAATGTGCAACCAATGACACAAAATCACATATTGGATGCACAAGATTGGTTAAAAACCCTAAATGGATTAGAATAAGCCTACGGAGGACGAAAATGAACAAAATGTTCAACCAATGACACAAAATGACACAAAATCACATATTGGATGCACAAGATTGGTTAAAAACCCAAATTGGATTAGGATCAGCCTAGGTAGGACGAAATTGACCTAAATGTTCAACCAATGACACAAAATGACACAAAATCACATATTGGATGCACAAGATTGGTTAAAAACCCAAATTGTATTAGAATAAGCCTAGGGAGGACGAAAATGACCTAAATGTTCAACCAATGACACAAAATCACATATTGGATGCATAAGATTGGTTAAAAACCCTAATTGAATTAGAATAAGCCTAGCGAGGACGAAAATGATCTAATTGGATTACCAATGACATAAAATCACTTATTATATGTTCAAGATTGGTTAAAAACCCTAATTGGATTTGGATAAGCCTAGGGAGGACGAAAATAACCTAAATGTGCAACCAATGACACAAAATCACATATTGGATGCACAAGATTGGTTAAAAACCCTAATTGGATTAGAATATGCCAAGGGAGGATGAAAATGACCTAAATGTTCAACCAATGACATAAATTGACACAAAATCACATATGGGATGCACAAGATTTGGTAAAAACCCTAATTGGATTCGAATAAGCCTAGCGAGGACGAAAATGACCTAATTGGATTACCAATGACATAAAATCACTTATTATATGCACAAGATTGGTTAAAAATCCTAATTGGATTAGAAAAAGTCTAGGGAGGACGAAAATTACCTAAATGAGCAACCAATGACACAAAATCACATATTGGATGCACAAGATTGGTTAAAAACCCTATTTGGATTAGAATAAGCCAAGGGAGGACGAAAATGACCTAAATGTTCAACCAATGACACAAAATCACTTATGGGATGCACAAGATTGGTTAAAAACCCTAATTGGATTAGAATAAGCCTAGCGAGGACGAAAATGACCTAATTGGATTACCAATGACATAACATCACTTATTATATGCACAAGATTGGTTAAAAACCCTAATTGGATTAGAATAAGCCTAGGGAGGACGAAAATAACCTAAATGTGCAACCAATGACACAAAATCACATATTGGATGCACAAGATTGGTTAAAAACCCTAATTGGATTAGAATAAGCCAAGGGAGGACGAAAATGACCTAAATGTTAAACCAATGACACAAATTGACACAAAATCACATATGGGATGCACAAGATTGGATAAAAATCCTAATTGGATTAGAATAAGCTTGGGGAGGACGAAATATGCCTAAATGTTCAACCAATGACACAAAATCACATATTGGATGCACAAGATTGGTTAAAAACCCTAATTGGATTAGAATAAGCCTAGGGAGGACGAAAATGACCTAATTGAACTACCAATGACACAAAATCACTTATTATATGCACTAGATTGGTTAAAAACCCTAATTGGATTAGAATAAGCCTAGGGACGACGAAAATGACCTAAATGTTCAACCAATGATACAAAATGACACAAAATCACATATTGGATGCACAAGATTGGTTAAAAACCCTAATTGGATTAGAATAAGCCTAGGGAGGACGAAAATGACCTAAATGTGCAACCAATGACACAAAATCACAATTGGATGCACAAGATTGGTTAAAAACCCAAATTGGATTAGAATAAGCCTAGGGAGGACGAAAATGACCTAAATGTTCAACCAATGACACGAAATGACACAAAATCCCATATTGGATGCATAAGATTGGTTAAAAACCCTAATTGGATTAGAATAAGTTTGGCGAGGACGAAAATGACCTAATTGGATTACAAATGACACAAAATCTCTTATTATATGCACAAGATTGGTTTAAAACCCTAATTGGATTAGAATAAGCCTAGGGAGGACGAAAATGACCTAAATGTGCAACCAATGACACAAAATCACATATTGGATGCACAAGATTGGTTAAAAACCCTAAATGGATTAGAATAAGCCTAGGGAGGACGAAAATGATCAAAATGTTCAACCAATGACACAAAATGACACAAAATCACATATTGGATGCACAAGATTGGTTAAAAACCCAAATTGGATTAGAATAAGCCTAGGGAGGACGAAAATGACCTAAATGTTCAACCAATGACACAAAATAACACAAAATCACATATTGGATGCATAAGATTGGTTAAAAACCAAAATTGGATTAGAATAAGCCTAGGGAGGACGAAAATGACCTTAATGTTCAACCAATGACACAAAATGACACAAAATCACATATTGGATGCATAAGAATGGTTAAAAACCCTAATTAGATTATAATAAGCCTAGCGAGGACGAAAATGACCTAATTGGATTACCAATGACATAAAATCACTTATTATATGCACAAGAGTGGTTAAAAACCCTAATTGGATTAGAATAAGCCTAGGGAGGACGAAAATGACCTAAATGTTCAACCAATGACACAAAATCACATATTGGATGCACAAGATTGGTTAAAAACCCTAATTGGATTAGAATAAGCCTAGGGAGGACAAAAATGACGTACATGTTCAACCAATGACACAAAATCACATATAGGATGCACAAGATTGGTTAAAAACCCTAATTGGATTAGAATAAGCCTAGGGAGGACGAAAATGACCTAAATGTTCAACCAATGACACAAAATGACACAAAATCACATATTGGATGCACAAGATTGGTTAAAAACCCTAATTGGATTACAATAAGTTTAGCGACGACGAAAATGACCTAATTGGATTACAAATGACACAAAATCACTTATTATATGCACAAGATTGGTTAAAAACCCTAATTGGATTAGAATAAGCCTAGGGAGGACGAAAATGACCTATATGTGCAACCAATGACACAAAATCACATATTCGATGCACAAGATTGGTGAAAAACCCTAACTGGATTAGAATAAGCCTATGGAGGAGGAAAATCACCCAAATGTTCAACCAATGATACAAAATGACACAAAATCACATATTGGATGCACAAGATTGGTTAAAAACCCTAATTGGATTAGAATAAGCCTAGCGAGGACGAAAATGACCTAATTGGATTACCAATAACACAAAATCTCTTATTATATGCACAAGATTGGTTAAAAACCCTAATTGGATTAGAATAAGCCTAGGGAGAACGAATATGACCTAAATGTGTAACCAAAGACACAAAATCACATATTGAATGCACAAGATTGGTTAAAAACCGTAATTGGATTAGAATAAGCCTAGGGAGGACGAAAATGACCTAAATGTTCAACCAATGACACAAAATGACCCAAAATCACATATCTGATGCACAAGATTGGTTAAAAACCCTAATTGGATTAGAATAAGCCTAGGGAGGACGAAAATGACCTAAATGTTCAACCAATGACACAAAATGACACAAAATCACATATTGGATGCATAAGATTGGTTAAAAACCATAATTGAATTAGAATAAGCCTAGCGAGGACAAAAATGATCTAATTGGATTACCAATGACATAAAATCACTTATTATATGTTCAAGATTGGTTAAAAACCCTAATTGGATTAGGATAACCCTAGGGAGGACGAAAATAACGTAAATATGCAACCAATGACACAAAATCACATATTGGATGCACAAGATTGGTTAAAAACCCTAATTGGATTAGAATAAGCCAAGGGAGGCCGAAAATGACCTAAATGTTCAACGAATGACATAAATAGACACAAAATCACATATGGGATGCACAAGATTGGTTAAAAACCCTAATTGGATTAGAATAAGCCTAGGGAGGACGAAAATGACCTAAATGTGCAACCAATGACACAAAATCACATATTGGATGCACAAGATTGGTTAAAAACCCTAATTGGATTAGAATAAGCCTAGGGAGGACGAAAATGACCTAAATGTTCAACGAATGACACAAATTGACACAAAATCACATATGGGATGCACAAGATTGGTTAAAAACCCTAATTGGATTAGAATAAGCCTAGGGAGGACCATAATAACCTAAATGTGCAACCAATGACACAAAATCACATATTGGATGCACAAGATTGGTTAAAAACCCTAATTGGATTAGAATAAGCCAAGGGAGGACGAAAATGACCTAAATGTTCAACGAATGACACAAATTGACACAAAATCACATATGGGATGCACAAGATTGGTTAAAAACCCTAATTGGATTAGAATAAGCCTAGGGAGGACGAAAATGACCTAAATGTGCAACCAATGACACAAAATCACATATTGGATGCACAAGATTGGTTAAAAACCCTAATTGGATTACAATAAGCCTAGGGATGACGAAAATGACCTAAATGTGCAACCAATGACACAAAATCACATATTGGATGCACAAGATTGGTTAAAAACCCTAATTGGATTAGAATAAGCATAGGGACGACCAAAATGACCTAAATGTTCAACCAATGACACAAAATCACATATTGGATGCACAAGATTGGTTAAAAACCCTAATTGGATTAGAATAAGTTTAGCGAGGACGAAAATGACCTAATTGGATTACAAATGACACAAAATCACATATTGGATGCACAAGATAGGTTAAAAACCCTAATTGGATTAAAATAAGCCTAGGGAGGACGAAAATGACCTAAATGTGCAACCAATGACACCAAATCACATATTGATGCACAAGATTGGTTAAAAACCATAAATGGACTAGAATAAGCCTCTAGAGGACGAACATGACCAAAATTTCAACCAATGACACAAAATAACACAAAATCGCATATTGGATGCAGAAGATTAATTAAAAACCCTAATTGGATTTGAATAAGCCTAGTGAGGACGAAAATGACCTAATTGAATTACCAATGACACAAAATCACTTATTATATGCACAAGATTGGTTAAAAACCCTAATTGGATTAGAATAAGCCTAGGGAGGACGAAAATGACCTAAATGTGCAACCAATGACACAAAATCACATATTGGATGCACAAGATTGGTTAAAAACCCTAATTGGATTAGAATAAGCCTAGGGAGGACGAAAATGACCTAAATGTTCAACCAATGACACAAAATGACACAAAATCACATATTGGATGCACAAGATTGGTTAAAAACCCTTATTGGATTAGAATAAGCCTAGGGAGGATGAAAATGACCTAAATGTTCAACCAATGAAATAAAATGACACAAAATCACATATTGGATGCACAAGATTGGTTAAAAACCCTAATTGGATTAGAATAAGCCTAGGGAGGACGAAAATGACCTAAATGTTCAACCAATGACACAAAATGACACAAAATTACATATTGGATGCACAAGATTGGTTAAAAACCCTAATTGGATTAGAATAAGCCTAGGGAGGACGAAAATGAACTAAATGTTCAACCAATGACATAAAATCACATATTGGATGCACAAGATTGGTTAAAAACCCTAATTGGATTAGAATAAGCCTAGGGAGGACGAAAATGACCTAAATGTTCAACCAATAACACAAAATGACATAAAATTACATATTGAATGCACAAGATTGGTTAAAAACCCTAATTGGATTAGAATCAGCCTAGGGAAGACGAAAATGACCTAAATGTTCAACCAATGACACAAAATGACACAAAATGACACAAAATCACATATTGGTTGCACAAGATTGGTTAAAAACCCTAATTGGATTAGAATAAGCCTAGGGAGGACGAAAATGACCTAAATGTTCAACCAATGACACAAAATGACACAAAATCACATATTGGATGCACAAGATTGGTTAAAAACCCTAATTGGATTACAATAAGTTTAGCGACGACGAAAATGACCTAATTGGATTACAAATGACACAAAATCACTTATTATGTGCACAAGATTGGTTAAAAACCCTAATTGGATTAGAATAAGCCTAGGGAGGACGAAAATGACCTATATGTGCAACCAATGACACAAAATCACATATTCGATGCACAAGATTGGTGAAAAACCCTAACTGGATTAGAATAAGCCTATGGAGGAGGAAAATCACCTAAATGTTCAACCAATGATACAAAATGACACAAAATCACATATTGGATGCACAAGATTGGTTAAAAACCCTAATTGGATTAGAATAAGCCTAGCGAGGACGAAAATGACCTAATTGGATTACCAATAACACAAAATCTCTTATTATATGCACAAGATTGGTTAAAAACCCTAATTGGATTAGAATAAGCCTAGGGAGAACGAATATGACCTAAATGTGTAACCAAAGACACAAAATCACATATTGAATGCACAAGATTGGTTAAAAACCGTAATTGGATTAGAATAAGCCTAGGGAGGACGAAAATGACCTAAATGTTCAACCAATGACACAAAATGACCCAAAATCACATATCTGATGCACAAGATTGGTTAAAAACCCTAATTGGATTAGAATAAGCCTAGGGAGGACGAAAATGACCTAAATGTTCAACCAATGACACAAAATGACACAAAATCACATATTGGATGCATAAGATTGGTTAAAAACCATAATTGAATTAGAATAAGCCTAGCGAGGACAAAAATGATCTAATTGGATTACCAATGACATAAAATCACTTATTATATGTTCAAGATTGGTTAAAAACCCTAATTGGATTAGGATAACCCTAGGGAGGACGAAAATAACGTAAATATGCAACCAATGACACAAAATCACATATTGGATGCACAAGATTGGTTAAAAACCCTAATTGGATTAGAATAAGCCAAGGGAGGCCGAAAATGACCTAAATGTTCAACGAATGACATAAATAGACACAAAATCACATATGCGATGCACAAGATTGGTTAAAAACCCTAATTGGATTAGAATAAGCCTAGGGAGGACGAAAATGACCTAAATGTGCAACCAATGACACAAAATCACATATTGGATGCACAAGATTGGTTAAAAACCCTAATTGGATTAGAATAAGCCTAGGGAGGACGAAAATGACCTAAATGTTCAACCAATGACACAAAATGACACAAAATCACATATTGGATGCACAAGATTGGTTAAAAACCCTAATTGGATTAGAATAAGCCTAGCGAGGACGAAAATGACCAAATTGGATTGCCAATGACACAAAATCACTTATTATATGCACAAGATTTGTTAAAAACCCTAATTGGATTAGAATAAGCCTAGCGAGGACGAAAATGAACTTAATATTCAACCAATGACACAAAATCACATATTGGATGCACAAGATTGGTTAAAAACCCTAATTGGATTAGAATAAGCCTAGGGAGGACGAAAATGACCTAAATGTTCAACCAATGACACAAAATCACATATTGGATGCACAAGATTGGTTAAAAACCCTAATTGGATTAGAATAAGCTTTGGGAGGACGAAAATGCCCTAAATGTTCAACCAATGACACAAAATCACATATTGGATGCACAAGATTGCTTAAAAACCCTAATTGGATTAGAATAAGCCTAGGGAGGACAAAAATGACCTAAATGTTCAACCAATGACACAAAATCACATATTGGAAGCACAAGATTGGTTAAAAACCCTAATCGGATTAGAATAAGCCTAGGGAGGACGAATATGACCTAAATGTTCAACCAATGACACAAAATGACACAAAATCACATATTGGATGCACAAGATTGGTTAAAAACCCTAATTGGATTAGAATAAGCCTAGGGAGGACAAAAATGACCTAAATGTTCAACCGATGACACAAAATCACATATTGGATGCACAAGATTGGTTAAAAACCCTAATTGGATTAGAATAAGCCTAGGGAGGACGAAAATGACCTAAATGTTCAACCAATGACACAAAATCACATATTGGATGCACAAGATAGGTTAAAACCCCTAATTGGATTAGAATAAGCCTAAGGAGGAGGAAATTGACCTAAATAATCAACCAATGACACAAAATCACATATTGGATGCACAAGATTGGTTAAAAACCCTAATTGGATTAGAATAAGCCTAGGGAGGACGAAAATGACCTAAATGTTCAACCAATGACACAAAATGACACAAAATCACATATTGGATGCACAAGATTGGTTAAAAACCCTAGTTGGATTATAATAAGCCTAGGGAGGACGAAAATGACCTAAATGTTCAACCAATGACACAAAATCACATATTGGATGCACAAGATTGGTTAAAAACCCTAATTGGATTAGAATAAGCCTAGGGAGGACGAAAATGACCTAAATGTTCAACCAATGACACAAAATGACACAAAATCACATATTGGATGCACAAGATATGTTAAAAACCTTAATTGGATTAGAATAAGCCTAGGGAGGACGAAAATGACCTAAATGTTCAACCAATGACACAAAATGACACAAAATCACATATTGGATGCACAAGATTGGTTAAAAACCCTAATTGGTTTAGAATAAGCCTAGGGAGGACGAAAATGAACTAAATGTTCAACCAATGACACAAAATGACACAAAATCACATATTGGATGCACAAGATTGGTTAAAAACCCTAATTGGATTAGAATAAGCCTAGGGAGGACGAAAATGACCTAAATGTGCAACCAATGACACAAAATCACATATTGGATGCACAAGATTGGTTAAATACCCTAATTGGATTAGAATAAGCCTAGGGAGGACAAAAATGACCTAAATGTGCAACCAATGACACAAAATCACATATTGGATGCACAAGATTGGTTAAAAACCCTAATTGGATTAGAATAAGCCTAGGGAGGACGAAAATGACCTAAATGTTCAACCAATGACACAAAATGACACAAAATCACATATTGGATGCACAAGATTGGTTAAAAACCCTAATTGGATTAGAATATGCCTAGGGAGGACCAAAATGACCTAAATGTTCAACCAATGACACATAATGACACAAAATCACATATTGGATGCACAAGATTGGTTAAAAACCCTAATTGGATTAGAATAAGCCTAGGGAGGACGAAAATGACCTAAATGTTCAACCAATGACACAAAATGACACAAAATCACATATTGGATGCACAAGATTGGTTAAAAACCCTAATTGGATTAGAATAAGCCTAGGGAGGACGAAAATGACAAAAATGTTCAACCAATGACACAAAATCACATATTGGATGCACAAGGTTGGTTAAAAACCCTAATTGGATTAGAATAAGCCTAGGGAGGACGAAAATGACCTAAATGTTCAACCAATGACACAAAATCACATATTGGATGCACAAGATTGGTTAAAAACCCTAATTGGATTAGAATAAGCCTATGGAGGACAAAAATGACCTAAATGTTCAACCAATGATACAAAATCACATATAGGATGCACAAGATTGGTTAAAAACCCTAATTGGATTAGAATAAGCCTAGGGAGGACGAAAATGACCTAAATGTTCAACCAATGACACAAAATGACACAAAATCACATATTGGATGCACAAGATTGGTTAAAAACCCTAATTGGATTAGAATAAGCCTAGGGAGGACAAAAATGACCTAAATGTTCAACCAATGACACAAAATGACACAAAATCACATATTGGATGCACAAGATTGGTTAAAAATCCTAATTGGAAAAGAAAAAGCCTAAGGAGGACGAAAACGACCTAAATGTTCAACCAATGACACAAAATGACACAAAATCACATATTGGATGCACAAGATTGGGTAAAAACCCTAATTGGATACGAATAAGCCTAGGGAGGACGAAAATGACCTAAATGTTCAACCAATGACACAAAATCACATATTGGATGCACAAGATTGGTTAAAAACCCTAATTGGAAAAGAATAAGCCTAGGGAGGACGAAAACGACCTAAATGTTCAACCAATGACACAAAATCACATATTGGATGCACAAGATTGGTTAAAAACCCTAATTGGATTAGAATAAGCCTAAGGACGACAAAAATGACCTAAATGTTCAACCAATGACACAAAATGACACAAAATCACATATTGGATGCACAAGATTTGTTAAAAACCGTAATTGGATTAGAATAAGCCTAGGGAGGACGAAATTGACCTAAATGTTCAACCAATGACAAAAAATCACATATTGTACGCACAAGATTGGTTAAAAACCCTAATTGGATTAGAATAAGCCTAGGGAGGACGAAAATGACCTAAATGTTCAACCAATGACACAAAATGACACAAAATCACATATTGGATGCACAAGATTGGTTAAAAACCCTAATTGGATTAGAATAAGCCTAGGGAGGAAGAAAATGATCTAAATGTTCAACCAATGACACAAAATTACATATTGGATGCACAAGATTGGTTAAAAACCCTAATTGGATTAGAATAAGCCTATGGAGGACGAAAATGACCTAAATGTTCAACCAATGACACAAAATGACACAAAATCACATATTGGATGCACAAGATTGGTTAAAAACCCTAATTGGATTAGAATAAGCCTAGGGAGGACGAAAATGACCTAAATGTTCAACCAATGACACAAAATGACACAAAATCACATATTGGATGCACAAGATTGGTTAAAAACCCTAATTGGCGTAGAATAAGCCTAGGGAGGACAAAAATGACCTAAATGTTCAACCAATGACACAAAATCACATATTGGATGCACAAGATTGGTTACAAATCATAATTGGATTAAAATAACCCTAGGGAGGACGAAAATGACCTAAATGTTCAACCAATGACACAAAATCACATATTGGATGCACAGGATTGGTGAAAAACCCTAATTGGATTAGAATAAGCCTGGTGAGGACGAAAATGACCTAAATGTTCAACCAATGACACAAACTAACACAAAATCACATATCGGAAGCACAAGATTGGTTTAAAACCCTAATTGGATTAGAATAAGCCTAGGGAGAACGAAAATGACCTAAATGTTCAACCAATGACACAAAATCAGATACTGGATGCACAAGATTGGTTAAAAACCCTAATTGGATTAGAATAAGCCTAGGGAGGACGAAAATGACCTAAATGTTCAACCAATGACACAAAATGACACAAAATCACATATTGGATGCACAAGATTGGTTAAAAACCCTAATTGGAATAGAATAAGCCTAGCGAGGACGAAAATGACCTAATTGGATTACCAATGACACAAAATCACTTATTATATGCACAAGATTGGTTAAAAACCCTAATTGGATTAGAATAAGCCTAGGGAGGACGAAAATGACCTAAATGTTCAACCAATGACACAAAATGACGCAAAATCACATATTGGATGCACAAGATTGGTTAAAAACCCTAATTGGATTAGAATAAGCCTAGGGAGGACGAAAATGACCTAAATGTTCAACCAATGACACAAAATGACACAAAATCACATATTGGATGCACAAGATTGGTTAAAAACCCTAATTGGATTAGAATAAGCCTATGGAGGAAGAAAATGACCAAAATGTTCAACCAATGACACAAAATCACATATTGGATGCACAAGATTGGTTAAAAACCCTAATTGGATTAGAATAAGCCTAGGGAGGACGAAAATGACCTAAATGTTCAACCAATGACACAAAATGACACAAAAGCACATATTGGATGGACAAGATAGGTTAAAAACCCTAATTGGATTAGAATAAGCCTAGGGAGGACGAAAATGACCTAAATGTTCAACCAATGACACAAAATGACACAAAATCACATATTGGATGCACAAGATTGGTTAAAAACCCTAATTGGATTAGAATAAGCCTAGGGAGGACGAAAATGACCTAAATGTTCAACCAATGACACAAAATGACAAAAAATCACATATTGGATGCACAAGATTGGTTAAAAATCCTAATTCGATTAGAATAAGCCTAGGGAGGACGAAAATGACCTAAATGTTCAACCAATGACACAAAATCACATATTGGATGCACAAGATTGGTTAAAAACCCTAATTGGATTAGAATAAGCCTAGGGAGGACGAAAATGACCTAAATGTTCAACCAATGACACAAAATGACACAAAATCACATATTGGATGCACAAGATTGGTTAAAAACCCTAATTGGATTAGAATAAGCCTAGGGAGAACGAAAATGACCTAAATGTTCAACCAATGACACAAAATGACACAAAATCTCATATTGGATGCACAAGATTGGTTAAAAACCCTAATTGGATTAGAATTAGCCAAGGGAGGACGAAAATGACCTAAATGTTCAACCAATGACACAAAATCACATATTGGATGCACAAGATTGGTTAAAAACCCTAATTGGATTAGAATAAGCCTAGGGAGGACGAAAATGACCTAAATGTTCAACCAATGACACAAAATGACAGAAAATCACATATTGGATGCACAAGATTGGTTAAAAACCCTAATTGGATTAGAATAAGCCTATGGAGGACGAAAATGATCTATATGTTCAACCAACGACACAAAATGAAACAAAATCACATATTGGATGCACAAGATTGGTTTAAAACCCTAATTGGATTAGAATAAGCCTAGGGAGGACGAAAATGACCTAAGTGTTCAACCAATGACACAAAATCACATATTGGATGCACAAGATTGGTTAAAAACCCTAATTGGATTAGAATAAGCCTAGGGAGGACGAAAATGACCTAAATGTTCAACCAATGACACAAAATCACATATTGGATGCACAAGATTGGTTAAAAACCCTAATTGGATTAGAATATGCCTAGGGAGGACAAAAATGACCTAAATGTTCAACCAATGACACAAAATCACATATTGGATGCCCAAGATTGGTTAAAAACCCTAATTGGATTAGAATAAGCCTAGGGAGGACGAAAATGACCTAAATGTTCAACCAATGACACAAAATGACACAAAATCACATATTGGATGCACAAGATTGGTTAAAAACCCTAATTGGGTTAGAATAAGCCTAAGGGGGACGAAAATGACCTAAATGTTTAATCAATGACACAAAATCACATATTGGATGCACAAGATTGGTTAAAAAACCCTAATTGGATTAGAATAAGCCTAGGGAGGACGAAAATGATCTAAATGTTCAACCAATGACACAAAATCACATATTGGATGCACAAGATTGGTTAAAAACCCTAATTGGATTAGAATAAGCCTAGGGAGGACGAAAATGACCTAAATGTTCAACCAATGACACAAAATGACACAAAATCACATATTGGATGCACAAGATTGGTTAAAAACCCTAATTGGATTACAATAAGTTTAGCGACGACGAAAATGACCTAATTGGATTACAAATGACACAAAATCACTTATTATATGCACAAGATTGGTTAAAAACCCTAATTGGATTAGAATAAGCCTAGGGAGGACGAAAATGACCTATATGTGCAACCAATGACACAAAATCACATATTCGATGCACAAGATTGGTGAAAAACCCAACTGGATTAGAATAAGCCTATGGAGGAGGAAAATCACCTAAATGTTCAACCAATGATACAAAATGACACAAAATCACATATTGGATGCACAAGATTGGTTAAAAACCCTAATTGGATTAGAATAAGCCTAGCGAGGACGAAAATGACCTAATTGGATTACCAATAACACAAAATCTCTTATTATATGCACAAGATTGGTTAAAAACCCTAATTGGATTAGAATAAGCCTAGGGAGAACGAATATGACCTAAATGTGTAACCAAAGACACAAAATCACATATTGAATGCACAAGATTGGTTAAAAACCGTAATTGGATTAGAATAAGCCTAGGGAGGACGAAAATGACCTAAATGTTCAACCAATGACACAAAATGACCCAAAATCACATATCTGATGCACAAGATTGGTTAAAAACCCTAATTGGATTAGAATAAGCCTAGGGAGGACCATAATAACCTAAATGTGCAACCAATGACACAAAATCACATATTGGATGCACAAGATTGGTTAAAAACCCTAATTGGATTAGAATAAGCCAAGGGAGGACGAAAATGACCTAAATGTTCAACGAATGACACAAATTGACACAAAATCACATATGGGATGCACAAGATTGGTTAAAAACCCTAATTGGATTAGAATAAGCCTAGGGAGGACGAAAATGACCTAAATGTGCAACCAATGACACAAAATCACATATTGGATGCACAAGATTGGTTAAAAACCCTAATTGGATTAGAATAAGCCAAGGGAGGACGAAAATGACCTAAATGTTCAACCAATGACACAAAATGACACAAAATCACATATTGGATGCACAAGATTGGTTAAAAACCCTAATTGGATTACAATAAGTTTAGCGACGACGAAAATGACCTAATTGGATTACAAATGACACAAAATCACTTATTATATGCACAAGATTGGTTAAAAACCCTAATTGGATTAGAATAGGCCTAGGGAGGACGAAAATGACCTAAATGTGCAACCAATGACACAAAATCACATATTCGATGCACAAGATTGGTGAAAAACCCTAACTGGATTAGAATAAGCCTATGGAGGACGAAAATCACCTAAATGTTCAACCAATGACACAAAATGACACAAAATCACATATTGGATGCACAAGATTGGTTAAAAATCCTAATTGGATTAGAATAAGCCTAGCGAGGACGAAAATGACCTTATTGGATTACCAATAACACAAAATCACTTATTATATGCACAAGATTGGTTAAAAACCCTAATTGGATTAGAATAAGCCTAGGGAGAACGAATATGACCTAAATGTTCAACCAATGTCACAAAATGACCCAAAATCACATATTGGATGTACAAGATTGGTTAAAAACCCTAATTGGATTAGAATAAGCCTAGGGAGGACGAAAATGACCTAAATGTGCAACCAATGACATAAAATCACATATTATATGCACAAGATTGGTTAACAACCATAATTGGATTACAATAAGCCTAGGGAGGACGAAAATAACCTAAATGTGCAACCAATGACACAAAATCACATATTGGATGCACAAGATTGGTTAAAAACCCTAATTGGATTAGAATAAGCCAAGGGAGGACGAAAATGACCTAAATGTTCAACCAATGACACAAAATGACACAAAATCACATATTGGATGCACAAGATTGGTTAAAAACCCTAATTGGATTAGAATAAGCCTAGGGAAGACGAAAATGACCCAAATGTTCAACCAATGACACAAAATGACATATTCGATCCACAAGATTGTTTAAAAACCCTAATTGGATTAGAATAAGCCCAAGGAGGACGAAAATGACCTAAATGTTCAACCAATGACACAAAATCACATATTGGATTCACAAGATTGGTTAAAAACCCTAATTGGATTAGAATAAGCCTAGGGAGGACGAAAATGACCTAAATGTTCAACCAATGACACAAAATGACACAAAATCACATATTGGATGCACAAGATTGGTTAAAAACCCTAATTGGATTAGAATAAGCCTAGGGAGGACGAAAATGACCTAAATGTGCAACCAATGACACAAAATCACATATTGGATGCACAATAATGGTTAAAAACCCTAATTGGATTAGAATAAGCCTAGGGAGGACGAAAATGACCTAAATGTTCAACCAATGACACAAAATCACATTTTGGATGCACAAGATTGGTTAAAAACCCTAATTGGATTTGAATAAGCCTAGGGAGGACGAAAATGACCTAAATGTTCAACTAATGACACAAAACCACATATTGGATGCACAAGATTGGTTAAAAACCCTAGTTGGATTAGAATAAGCCTAGGGAGGACGAAAATGACACAAATGTTCAACCAATGACAAAAAATCACATATTGGTTGCACAAGATTGGTTAAAAACCCTAATTGGATTAGAATAAGCCTAGGGAGGACGAAAATGACCTAAATGTTCAACCAATGACACAAAATGACACAAAATCACATATTGGATGCAAAAGATTGGTTAAAAACCCTAATTGGATTAGAATAAGCCTAGGGAGGACAAAAATGACCTAAATGTTCAACCAATGACACAAAATGACACAAAATCACATATTGGATGCACAAGATTGGTTAAAAACCCTAATTGGATTAGAATTAGCCTAGGGAGGACGAAAATGACCTAAATGTTCAACCGATGACAAAAAATGACTCAAAATCACATATTGGATGCACAAGATTGGTTAAAAACCCTAATATGATTAGAATAAGCCTAGGGAGGACGAAAATGACCTAAATGTTCAACCAATGACACAAAATGACACAAAATCACATATTGGATGCACAAGATTGGTTAAAAACCCTAATTGGATTAGAATAAGCCTAGGGAGGACGAAAATGACCTAAATGTTCAACCAATGACACAAAATGACACAAAATCACATATTGGATGCACAAGATTGGTTAAAAACCCTAATTGGATTACAATAAGTTTAGCGACGACGAAAATGACCCAATTGGATTACAAATGACACAAAATCACTTGTTATATGCACAAGATTGGTTAAAAACCCTAATTGGATTAGAATAAGCCTAGGGAGGACGAAAATGACCTATATGTGCAACCAATGACACAAAATCACATATTCGATGCACAAGATTGGTGAAAAACCCTAACTGGATTAGAATAAGCCTATGGAGGAGGAAAATCACCCAAATGTTCAACCAATGATACAAAATGACACAAAATCACATATTGGATGCACAAGATTGGTTAAAAACCCTAATTGGATTAGAATAAGCCTAGCGAGGACGAAAATGACCTAATTGGATTACCAATAACACAAAATCTCTTATTATATGCACAAGATTGGTTAAAAACCCTAATTGGATTAGAATAAGCCTAGGGAGAACGAATATGACCTAAATGTGTAACCAAAGACACAAAATCACATATTGAATGCACAAGATTGGTTAAAAACCGTAATTGGATTAGAATAAGCCTAGGGAGGACGAAAATGACCTAAATGTTCAACCAATGACACAAAATGACCCAAAATCACATATCTGATGCACAAGATTGGTTAAAAACCCTAATTGGATTAGAATAAGCCTAGGGAGGACCATAATAACCTAAATGTGCAACCAATGACACAAAATCACATATTGGATGCACAAGATTGGTTAAAAACCCTAATTGGATTAGAATAAGCCAAGGGAGGACGAAAATGACCTAAATGTTCAACGAATGACACAAATTGACACAAAATCACATATGGGATGCACAAGATTGGTTAAAAACCCTAATTGGATTAGAATAAGCCTAGGGAGGACGAAAATGACCTAAATGTGCAACCATTGACACAAAATCACATATTGGATGCACAAGATTGGTTTAAAACCCTAATTGGATTAGAATAAGCCTAGGGAGGACGAAAATGACCTAAATGTTCAACCAATGACACAAAATGACACAAAATCACATATTGGATGCACAAGATTGGTTAAAAACCCTAATTGGATCAGAATAAGCCTAGGGAGGACGAAAATGACCTAAATGTTCAACCAATGACACAAAATGACACAAAATCACATATTGGATGCACAAGATTGGTTAAAAACCCTAATTGGATTAGAATAAGCCTAGGGAGGACGAAAATGACCTAAATGTGCAACCAATGACACAAAATCACATACTGGATGCACAAGATTGGTTAAAAACCCTAATTGGATTAGAATAAGCCTAGGGAGGACGAAAATGACCTAAATGTTCAACCAATGACACAAAATGACACAAAATCACATACTGGATGCACAAGATTGGTTAAAAACCCTAATTGGATTAGAATAAGCCTAGGGAGGACAAAAATGACCTAAATGTTCAACCAATGACACAAAATGACACAAAATCACATATTGGATGCACAAGATTGGTTAAAAACCCTAATTGGATTAGAATAAACTTAGGGAGGACGAAAATGACCTAAATGTTCAACCAATGACACAAAATGACACAAAATCACATATTGGATGCACAAGATTGGTTAAAACCCTAATTGGATTAGAATAAGCCTAGGGAGGACGAAAATGACCTAAATGTTAAACCAATGACACAAAATCACATATTGGATGCACAAGATTGGTTAAAAACCCTAATTGGATTAGAATAAGCCTAGGGAGGACGAAAATGACCTAAATGTTCAACCAATGACACAAAATGACACAAAATCACACAAGATTGGTTAAAAACCCTAATTGGATTAGAATAAGCCTAGGGAGGACGAAAATGACCTAAATGTTCAACCAATGACACAAAATGACACAAAATCACATATTGGATGCACAAGATTGGTTAAAAACCCTAATTGGTTTAGAATAAGCCTAGGGAGGACGAAAATGAACTAAATGTTCAACCAATGACACAAAATGACACAAAATCACATATTGGATGCACAAGATTGGTTAAAAACCCTAATTGGATTAGAATAAGCCTAGGGAGGACGAAAATGACCTAAATGTGCAACCAATGACACAAAATCACATATTGGATGCACAAGATTGGTTAAATACCCTAATTGGATTAGAATAAGCCTAGGGAGGACAAAAATGACCTAAATGTGCAACCAATGACACAAAATCACATATTGGATGCACAAGATTGGTTAAAAACCCTAATTGGATTAGAATAAGCCTAGGGAGGACGAAAATGACCTAAATGTTCAACCAATGACACAAAATGACACAAAATCACATATTGGATGCACAAGATTGGTTAAAAACCCTTATTGGATTAGAATAAGCCTAGGGAGGATGAAAATGACCTAAATGTTCAACCAATGAAATAAAATGACACAAAATCACATATTGGATGCACAAGATTGGTTAAAAACCCTAATTGGATTAGAATAAGCCTAGGGAGGACGAAAATGACCTAAATGTTCAACCAATGACACAAAATGACACAAAATTACATATTGGATGCACAAGATTGGTTAAAAACCCTAATTGGATTAGAATAAGCCTAGGGAGGACGAAAATGAACTAAATGTTCAACCAATGACATAAAATCACATATTGGATGCACAAGATTGGTTAAAAACCCTAATTGGATTAGAATAAGCCTAGGGAGGACGAAAATGACCTAAATGTTCAACCAATAACACAAAATGACATAAAATTACATATTGAATGCACAAGATTGGTTAAAAACCCTAATTGGATTAGAATCAGCCTAGGGAAGACGAAAATGACCTAAATGTTCAACCAATGACACAAAATGACACAAAATGACACAAAATCACATATTGGTTGCACAAGATTGGTTAAAAACCCTAATTGGATTAGAATAAGCCTAGGGAGGACGAAAATGACCTAAATGTTCAACCAATGACACAAAATGACACAAAATCACATATTGGATGCACAAGATTGGTTAAAAACCCTAATTGGATTACAATAAGTTTAGCGACGACGAAAATGACCTAATTGGATTACAAATGACACAAAATCACTTATTATATGCACAAGATTGGTTAAAAACCCTAATTGGATTAGAATAAGCCTAGGGAGGACCATAATAACCTAAATGTGCAACCAATGACACAAAATCACATATTGGATGCACAAGATTGGTTAAAAACCCTAATTGGATTAGAATAAGCCAAGGGAGGACGAAAATGACCTAAATGTTCAACGAATGACACAAATTGACACAAAATCACATATGGGATGCACAAGATTGGTTAAAAACCCTAATTGGATTAGAATAAGCCTAGGGAGGACGAAAATGACCTAAATGTGCAACCAATGACACAAAATCACATATTGGATGCACAAGATTGGTTAAAAACCCTAATTGGATTAGAATAAGCCAAGGGAGGACGAAAATGACCTAAATGTTCAACCAATGACACAAAATGACACAAAATCACATATTGGATGCACAAGATTGGTTAGAAACCCTAATTGGATTAGAATAATTCTAGGGAGGACGAAAATGACCTAAATGTTCAACCAATGACACAAAATGACACAAAATCACATATTGGATGCACAAGATTGCTTAAAAACCCTAATTGGATTACAATAAGTTTAGCGAGGACGAAAATGACCTAATTGGATTACCAATGACACAAAATCACTTATTATATGCACAAGATTGGTTAAAAACCCTAATTGGATTAGAATAAGCCTAGGGAGGACGAAAATGACCTAAATGTGCAACCAATGACACAAAATCACATATTCGATGCACAAGATTGGTGGAAAGCCCTAACTGGATTAGAATAAGCCTATGGAGGACGAAAATCACCTAAATGTTCAACCAATGACACAAAATGACACAAAATCACATATTGGATGCACAAGATTGGTTAAAAACCCTAATTGGATTAGAATAAGCCTAGGGAGGACGAAAATGACCTAAATGTGCAACCAATGACACAAAATCACATATTGAATGCACAAGACTGGTTAAAAACCCAAATTGGATTAGAATAAGCCTAGGGAGGACGAAAATGACCTAAATGTTCAACCAATGACACAAAATGACACAAAATAAAATATTGGATGCATAAGATTGGTTAAAAACCCTAATTGGATTAGAATAAGCCTAGCGAGGACGAAAATGATTTAAATGTGCAATCAATGACACAATCACATATACGATGCACAAGATTGGTGAAAAACCCTAATTGGATTAGAATAAGCCTATGGAGGACAAAAATGATCTAAATGTTCAACCAATGACACAAAATGACACAAAATCACATATTGGATGCACAAGATTGGTTAAAAACCCTAATTGGATTAGAATAAGCCTAGCGAGGACGAAAATGACCTAATTGGATTACCAATAACACACAATCACTTGTTATATGCACAAAACTGGTTAAAAACCCTAATTGGATTAGAATAAGCCTAGGGAAGACTTAAATGACCTAAATGTGCAACCAACGACACAAAATCACATATTGGATGCACAAGATTGGTTAAAAACCCTAATTGGATTAGAATAAGCCTAGGGAGGACAAAAATGACCTAAATGTTCAACCAATGACACAAAATGACACAAAATCACATATTGGATGCACAAGATTGGTTAAAAACCCTAATTGGATTAGAATAAGCCTACGGAGGACGAAAATAACCTTAATGTGCAACCAATGACACAAAATCACATATTGGATGCACAAGATTGGTTAAAAACCCTAATTGGATTAGAATAAGCCTAGGGAGGACAAAAATGACCTAAATGTTCAACCAATGACACAAAATGACACAAAATCACATATTGGATGCACAAGATTGGTTAAAAACCCTAATTGGATTACAATAAGTTTGGCGAGGACGAAAATGACCTAATTGGATTACAAATGACACAAAATCACTTATTATATGCACAAGATTGGTTAAAAACCCTAATTGGATTAGAATAAGCCTAGGGAGGACGAAAATGACCTAAATGTGCAACCAATGACACAAAATCACATATTGGATGCACAAGATTGGTTAAAAACCCTAAATGGATTAGAATAAGCCTAGGGAGGACGAAAATGAACAAAATGTTCAACCAATGACAAAAAATGACACAAAATCACATATTGGATGCACAAGATTGGTTAAAAACCCAAATTGGATTAGGATCAGCCTAGGTAGGACGAAAATGACCTAAATGTTCAACCAATGACACAAAATGACACAAAATCACATATTGGATTCATAAGATTGGTTAAAAACCCAAATTGGATTAGAATAAGCCTAGGGAGGACGAAAATGACCTAAATGTGCAACCAATGACACAAAATCACATATTGGATGCACAAGATTGGTTAAAAACCCAAATTGGATTAGAATAAGCCTAGGGAGGACGAAAATGACCTAAATGTTCAACCAATGACACAAAATGACACAAAATCATATATTGGATGCATAAGATTGGTTAAAAACCCTAATTGAATTAGAATAAGCCTAGCGAGGACGAAAATGATCTAATTGGATTACCAATGACATAAAATCACTTATTATATGTTCAAGATTGGTTAAAAACCCTAATTGGATTAGGATAAGCCTAGGGAGGACGAAAATAACCTAAATGTGCAACCAATGACACAAAATCACATATTGGATGCACAAGATTGGTTAAAAACCCTAATTGGATTAGAATAAGCCAAGGGAGGACGAAAATGACCAAAATGTTAAACCAATGACACAAATTGACACAAAATCACATATGGGATGCACAAGATTGGATAAAAATCCTAATTGGATTAGAATAAGCTTGGGGAGGACGAAATATGCCTAAATGTTCAACCAATGACACAAAATCACATATTGGATGCACAAGATTGGTTAAAAACCCTAATTGGATTAGAATAAGCCTAGGGAGGACGAAAATGACCTAATTGAACTACCAATGACACAAAATCACTTATTATATGCACTAGATTGGTTAAAAACCCTAATTGGATTAGAATAAGCCTAGGGACGACGAAAATGACCTAAATGTTCAACCAATGATACAAAATGACACAAAATCACATATTGGATGCACAAGATTGGTTAAAAACCCTAATTGGATTAGAATAAGCCTAGGGAGGACGAAAATGACCTAAATGTGCAACCAATGACACAAAATCACAATTGGATGCACAAGATTGGTTAAAAACCCAAATTGGATTAGAATAAGCCTAGGGAGGACGAAAATGACCTAAATGTTCAACCAATGACACGAAATGACACAAAATCCCATATTGGATGCATAAGATTGGTTAAAAACCCTAATTGGATTAGAATAAGTTTGGCGAGGACGAAAATGACCTAATTGGATTACAAATGACACAAAATCACTTATTATATGCAC
>JBBPBQ010000006.1:3730725-3741934 GCA_037974755.1 Cicer yamashitae
AATTGGATTAGAATAAGCCTAGGGAGGACGAAAATGACCTAAATGTTCAACCAATGACACAAAATCACATATTGGATGCATAAGATTGGTTAAAAACCCTAATTGAATTAGAATAAGCCTAGCGAGGACGAAAATGATCTAATTGGATTACCAATGACATTAAATCACTTATTGTATGTTCAAGATTGGTTAAAAACCCTAATTGGATTAGGATAAGCCTAGGGAGGACGAAAATAACCTAAATGTGCAACCAATGACACAAAATCACATATTGGATGCACAAGATTGGTTAAAAACCCTAATTGGATTAGAATAAGCCAAGGGAGGACGAAAATGACCTAAATGTTCAACCAATGACACAAATTGACACAAAATCACATATTGGATGCACAAGATTGGTTAAAAACCCTAATTGGATTAGAATAAGCCTAGGGAGGACGAAAATGACCTAAATGTTCAACCAATGACACAAAATGACACAAAATCACATATTGGATGCACAAGATTGGTTAAAAACCCTAATTGGATTACAATAAGTTTAGCGACGACGAAAATGACCCAATTGGATTACAAATGACACAAAATCACTTGTTATATGCACAAGATTGGTTAAAAACCCTAATTGGATTAGAATAAGCCTAGGGAGGACGAAAATGACCTATATGTGCAACCAATGACACAAAATCACATATTCGATGCACAAGATTGGTGAAAAACCCTAACTGGATTAGAATAAGCCTATGGAGGAGGAAAATCACCCAAATGTTCAACCAATGATACAAAATGACACAAAATCACATATTGGATGCACAAGATTGGTTAAAAACCCTAATTGGATTAGAATAAGCCTAGCGAGGACGAAAATGACCTAATTGGATTACCAATAACACAAAATCTCTTATTATATGCACAAGATTGGTTAAAAACCCTAATTGGATTAGAATAAGCCTAGGGAGAACGAATATGACCTAAATGTGTAACCAAAGACACAAAATCACATATTGAATGCACAAGATTGGTTAAAAACCGTAATTGGATTAGAATAAGCCTAGGGAGGACGAAAATGACCTAAATGTTCAACCAATGACACAAAATGACCCAAAATCACATATCTGATGCACAAGATTGGTTAAAAACCCTAATTGGATTAGAATAAGCCTAGCGAGGACGAAAATGATTTAAATGTGCAATCAATGACACAATCACATATACGATGCACAAGATTGGTGAAAAACCCTAATTGGATTAGAATAAGCCTATGGAGGACAAAAATGATCTAAATGTTCAAGCAATGACACAAAATGACACAAAATCACATATTGGATGCACAAGATTGGTTAAAAACCCTAATTGGATTAGAATAAGCCTAGGGAGGACGAAAATGACCTAAATGTGCAACCAATGACAGAAAATCACATATTGGATGCACAAGATTGGTTTAATACCCAAATTGGATTAGAATAAGCCTAGGGAAGACGAAAATGACCTAAATGTTCAACCAATGACACAAAATGACACAAAATCACATATTGGATGCATAAGATTGATTAAAAACCCTAATTGGATTAGAATAAGCCTAGCGAGGGCGAAAATGACCTAATTGGATTACCAATGACATAAAATCACTTATTATATGCACAAGATTGGTTAAAAACCCTAATTGGATTAGAATAAGCCTAGGGAGAACGAATATGACCTAAATGTTCAACCAATGACACAAAATGACCCAAAATCATATATCTGATGCACAAGATTGGTTAAAAACCCTAATTGGATTAGAATAAGCCTAGGGAGGACGAAAATGACCTAAATGTGCAACCAATGACACAAAATCACATATTGGATGCACAAGATTGGTTAAAAACCCAAATTGGATTAGAATAAGCCTAGGGAGGACGAAAATGACCTAAATGTTCAACCAATGATACAAATAGACACAAAATCACATATGGGATGCACAAGATTGGATTAAAATCCTAATTGGATTAGAATAAGCCTGGGGAGGACGAAAATGACCTAAATGTGCAACCAATGACACAAAATCACATATTGGATGCACAAGATTGGTTAAAAACCCAAATTGGATTAGAATAAGCCTAGGGAGGACGAAAATGACCTAAATGTTCAACCAATGACACAAAATAACATATTGGATGCACAAGATTGGTTAAAAACCCTAATTGGATTAGAATAAGCCTAGGGAGGACGAAAATGACCTAAATGTGCAACCAATGACACAAAATCACATATTGGATGCACATGATTGGTTAAAAACCCTAATTGGATTAGAATAAGCCTAGGGAGGACGAAAATGACCTAAATGTTCAACCAATGACACAAAATGACACAAAATCACATATTGGATGCACAAGATTGGTTAAAAACCTTAATTGGATTAGAATAAGCCTAGGGAGGACGAAAATGACCTAAATGTTCAACCAATGACACAAAATGACACAAAATCACATATTGGTTGCACAAGATTGGTTAAAAACCCTAATTGGATTAGAATAAGCCTAGGGAGGACAAAAATGACCTAAATGTTCAACCAATGACACAAAATGACACAAAATCACATATTGGATGCACAAGATTGGTTAAAAAACCTAATTGGATTAGAATAAGCCTAGGGAGGACGAAAATGACCTAAATGTTCAACCAATGACGCAAAATCAAATATTGGATGCACAAGATTGGTTAAAAACCCTAATTGGATTAGAATAAGCCTAGGGAGGACAAAAATGACCTAAATGTTCAACCAATGACACAAAATGACACAAAATCACATATTGGATGCACAAGATTGGTTAAAACCCTAATTGGATTAGAATAAGCCTAGGGAGGACGAAAATGACCTAAATGTTCAACCAATGACACAAAATCACATATAGGATGCACAAGATTGGTTAAAAACCCTAATTGGATTAGAATAAGCCTGGGGAGGACGAAAATGACCTAAATGTTCAACCAATGACACAAAATGACACAAAATCAAATATTGGATGCACAAGATTGGTTAAAAACCCTAATTGGATTAGAATAAGCCTAGGGAGGACAAAAATGACCTAAATGTTCAACCAATGACACAAAATGACACAAAATCACATATTGGATGCACAAGATTGGTTAAAACCCTAATTGGATTAGAATAAGCTTAGGGAGGACAAAAATGACCTAAATGTTCAACCAATGACACAAAATGACAAAAAATACATATTGGATGCACAAGATTGGTTAAAAACCCTAATTGGATTAGAATAAGCCTAGGGAGGACGAAAATGACCTAAATGTTCAACCAATGACACAAAATCACATATTGGATGCACAAGATTGGTTAAAAACCCTAATTGGATTAGAATAAGCCTAGGGAGGACGAAAATTACCTAAATGTTAAACCAATGACACAAAATGACACAAAATCACATATTGGATGCACAAGATTGGTTAAAAACCCTAATTGGATTAGAATAAGCCTAGGGAGGACGAAGATTACCTAAATATGCAACCAATGACACAAAATCAAATATTCGTTGCACAAGATTGGTTAAAAACCCTAATTGGATTAGAATCAGCCTAGGGAGGACGAAAATGACCTAAATGTTCAACCAATGACACAAAATCACATATTGGATGCACAAGATTGGTTAAAAACCCTAATTGGATTAGAATAAGCCTAGGGAGGACGAAAATGACCTAAATGTGCAACCAATGACACAAAATGACACAAAATCACATATTGGATGCACAAGATTGGTTAAAAACCCTAATTGGATTAGAATAAGCCTAGGGAGGACGAAAATGACCTTAATGTTCAACCAATGACACAAAATCACATATTGGATGCACAACATTGGTTAAAAACCGTAATTGCATTACAATAAGCCTAGGGAGGACGAAAATGACCTAAATGTGCAACCAATGACACAAAATCACATATTGGATGCACAAGATTGGTTAAAAACCCAAATTGGATTAGAATAAGCCTAGGGAGGACGAAAATGACCTAAATGTGCAACCAATGACACAAAATCACATATTGGATGCACAAGATTGGTTAAAAACCCAAATTGGATTAGAATAAGCCTAGGGAGGACGAAAATGACCTAAATGTTCAACCAATGACACAAAATCACATATTGGATGCATAAGATTGGTTAAAAACCCTAATTGAATTAGAATAAGCCTAGCGAGGACGAAAATGATCTAATTGGATTACCAATGACATAAAATCACTTATTATATGTTCAAGATTGGTTAAAAACCCTAATTGGATTAGGATAAGCCTAGGGAGGACGAAAATAACCTAAATGTGCAACCAATGACACAAAATCACATATTGGATGCACAAGATTGGTTAAAAACCCTAATTGGATTAGAATATGCCAAGGGAGGATGAAAATGACCTAAATGTTCAACCAATGACACAAATTGACACAAAATCACATATGGGATGCACAAGATTTGTTAAAAACCCTAATTGGATTCGAATAAGCCTAGCGAGGACGAAAATGACCTAATTGGATTACCAATGACATAAAATCACTTATTATATGCACAAGATTGGTTAAAAACCCTAATTGGATTAGAAAAAGTCTAGGGAGGACGAAAATTACCTAAATGAGCAACCAATGACACAAAATCACATATTGGATGCACAAGATTGGTTAAAAACCCTATTTGGATTAGAATAAGCCAAGGGAGGACGAAAATGACCTAAATGTTCAACCAATGACACAAAATCACTTATGGGATGCACAAGATTGGTTAAAAACCCTAATTGGATTAGAATAAGCCTAGCGAGGACGAAAATGACCTAATTGGATTACCAATGACATAACATCACTTATTATATGCACAAGATTGGTTAAAAACCCTAATTGGATTAGAATAAGCCTAGGGAGGACGAAAATAACCTAAATGTGCAACCAATGACACAAAATCACATATTGGATGCACAAGATTGGTTAAAAACCCTAATTGGATTAGAATAAGCCAAGGGAGGACGAAAATGACCTAAATGTTAAACCAATGACACAAATTGACACAAAATCACATATGGGATGCACAAGATTGGATAAAAATCCTAATTGGATTAGAATAAGCTTGGGGAGGACGAAATATGCCTAAATGTTCAACCAATGACACAAAATCACATATTGGATGCACAAGATTGGTTAAAAACCCTAATTGGATTAGAATAAGCCTAGGGAGGACGAAAATGACCTAAATGTGCAACCAATGACACCAAATCACATATTGGATGTACAAGATTGGTTAAAAACCCTAAATGGATTAGAATAAGCCTCGAGAGGACGAAAATGACCAAAATGTTAAACCAATGACACAAAATGAAACAAAATCACATATTGGATGCACAAGATTGGTTAAAAACCCTAATTGGATTAGAATAAGCCTAGTGAGGACGAAAATGACCTAATTGAACTACCAATGACACAAAATCACTTATTATATGCACTAGATTGGTTAAAAACCCTAATTGGATTAGAATAAGCCTAGGGACGACGAAAATGACCTAAATGTTCAACCAATGATACAAAATGACACAAAATCACATATTGGATGCACAAGATTGGTTAAAAACCCTAATTGGATTAGAATAAACCTACGGAGGACGAAAATGACCTAAATGTTCAACCAATGACACAAAATCACATATTGGATGCACAAGATTGGTTAAAAACCCAAATTGGATTAGAATAAGCCTAGGGAGGACGAAAATCACCTAAATGTTCAACCAATGACACGAAATGACACAAAATCCCATATTGGATGCATAAGATTGGTTAAAAACCCTAATTGGATTAGAATAAGTTTGGCGAGGACGAAAATGACCTAATTGGATTACAAATGACACAAAATCTCTTATTATATGCACAAGATTGGTTTAAAACCCTAATTGGATTAGAATAAGCCTAGGGAGGACGAAAATGACCTAAATGTGCAACCAATGACACAAAATCACATATTGGATGCACAAGATTGGTTAAAAACCCTAAATGGATTAGAATAAGCCTAGGGAGGACGAAAATGAACAAAATGTTCAACCAATGACACAAAATGACACAAAATCACATATTGGATGCACAAGATTGGTTAAAAACCCAAATTGGATTAGGATCAGCCTAGGTAGGACGAAAATGACCTAAATGTTCAACCAATGACACAAAATGACACAAAATCACATATTGGATGCATAAGATTGGTTAAAAACCCTAATTGGATTAGAATAAGCCTAGGGAGGACGAAAATGACCTAAATGTGCAACCAATGACACAAAATCACATATTGGATGCACAAGATTGGTTAAAAACCCAAATTGGATTAGAATAAGCCTAGGGAGGACGAAAATGACCTAAATGTTCAACCAATGATACAAATAGACACAAAATCACATATGGGATGCACAAGATTGGATTAAAATCCTAATTGGATTAGAATAAGCCTGGGGAGGACGAAAATGACCTAAATGTGCAACCAATGACACAAAATCACATATTGGATGCACAAGATTGGTTAAAAACCCAAATTGGATTAGAATAAGCCTAGGGAGGACGAAAATGACCTAAATGTTCAACCAATGACACAAAGTCACATATTGGATGCACAAGATTGGTTAAAAACCCTAATTGGATTAGAATAAGTCTAGCGACGACGAAAATGAACTTATTGGACTATCAATGACACAAAATCACTTATTATATGCACAAGATTGGTTAAAGACCCTAATTGGTTTAGAATAAGCCTAGGGAGGACGAAAATGACATAAATGTGCAACCAATGACACAAAATCACATATTGAATGCACAAGATTGGTTAAAAACCCTAATTGGATTAGAATAAGCCTAGGGAGGACGAAAATGACCTAAATGTGCAACCAATGACACAAAATCACATATTGGATGCACAAGATTGGTTAAAAACCCTAATTGCATTAGAATAAGCCTAGGGAGGACGAAAATGACCTAAATGTGCAACCAATGACACAAAATCACATATTGGATGCACAAGATTGGTTAAAAACCCAAATTGGATTAGAATAAGCCTAGGGAGGACGAAAATGACCTAAATGTTCAACCAATGACACAAAATCACATATTGGATGCATAAGATTGGTTAAAAACCCTAATTGAATTAGAATAAGCCTAGCGAGGACGAAAATGATCTAATTGGATTACCAATGACATAAAATCACTTATTATATGTTCAAGATTGGTTAAAAACCCTAATTGGATTAGGATAAGCCTAGGGAGGACGAAAATAACCTAAATCTGCAACCAATGACACAAAATCACATATTGGATGCACAAGATTGGTTAAAAACCCTAATTGGATTAGAATAAGCCAAGGGAGGACGAAAATGACCTAAATATTCAACCAATGACACAAATTGACACAAAATCACATATGGGATGCACAAGATTGGTTAAAAACCCTAATTGGATTCGAATAAGCCTAGCGAGGACGAAAATGACCTAATTGGATTACAAATGACATAAAATCACTTATTATATGCACAAGATTGGTTAAAAACCCTAATTGGATTAGAAAAAGCCTAGGGAGGACGAAAATAACCTAAATGTGCAACCAATGACACAAAATCAGATATTGGATGCACAAGATTGATTAAAAACCCTAATTGGATTAGAATAAGCCAAGGGAGGACGAAAATGACCTAAATGTTAAACCAATGACACAAATTGACACAAAATCACATATGGGATGCACAAGATTGGATAAAAATCCTAATTGGATTAGAATAAGCTTGGGGAGGACGAAATATGCCTAAATGTTCAACCAATGACACAAAATCACATATTGGATGCACAAGATTGGTTAAAAACCCTAATTGGATTAGAATAAGCCTAGGGAGGACGAAAATGACCTAAATGTGCAACCAATGACACCAAATCACATATTGGATGTACAAGATTGGTTAAAAACCCTAAATGGATTAGAATAAGCCTCGAGAGGACGAAAATGACCAAAATGTTAAACCAATGACACAAAATGAAACAAAATCACATATTGGATGCACAAGATTGGTTAAAAACCCTAATTGGATTAGAATAAGCCTAGTGAGGACGAAAATGACCTAATTGAACTACCAATGACACAAAATCACTTATTATATGCACTAGATTGGTTAAAAACCCTAATTGGATTAGAATAAGCCTAGGGACGACGAAAATGACCTAAATGTTCAACCAATGATACAAAATGACACAAAATCACATATTGGATGCACAAGATTGGTTAAAAACCCTAATTGGATTAGAATAAGCCTAGGGAGGACGAAAATGACCTAAATGTTCAACCAATGACACAAAATGACACAAAATCACATATTGGATGAACAAGATCGGTTAAAAACCCTAATTGGATTAGAATAAGCCTAGGGAGGACGAAAATGACCTAAATGTTCAACCAATGACACAAAATGACACAAAATCACATATTGGATGCACAAGATTGGTTAAAAACCCTAATTGGATTAGAATAAGACTTGCGAGGACAAAAATGACCTAAATGTGCAACCAATGACACAAAATCACATATTGGATGCACAAGATTGGTTAAAAACCCAAATTGGATTAGAATAAGCCTAGGGAGGACGAAAATGACCTAAATGTTCAACCAATGACACAAAATCACATATTGGATGCATAAGATTGGTTAAAAACCCTAATTGGATTAGAATAAGCCTAACGAGAACGAAAATGACATAATTGGATTACCAATGACACAAAATCAGTTATTATATGCACAAGATTGGTTAAAAACCCTAAATGGGTTAGAATCAGCCTAGGGAGGACAAAAATGACCTAAATGTGCAACCAATGACACAAAATCACATATTGGATGCACAAGATTTGTTAAAAACCCTAATTGGATTAGAATAAGCCTAGGGAGGACAAAAATGACCTAAATGTGCAACCAATGACACAATCACATATTGGATGCACAAGATTGGTTAAAAACCCAAATTGGATTAGAATAAGCCTAGGGAGGACGAAAATGACCTAAATGTTCAACCAATGACACAAAATCACATATTGGATGCACAAGATTTGTTAAAAACCCTAATTGGATTAGAATAAGCCTAGGGAGGACGAAAATGACCTAAATGTTCAACCAATGACACAAAATCACATATTGGATGCACAAGATTGGTTAAAAACCCTAATTGGATTAGAATAAGCCTAGGAAGGACTAAAATGACCTAAATGTTCAACCAATCACACAAAATGACACAAAATCACATATTGGATGCACAAGATTGGTTAAAAACCCTAATTGGATTAGAATAAGCCTAGGGAGAACGAAAATGACCTAAATGTTCAACCAATGACACAAAATGACACAAAATCACATATTGGATGCATAAGATTGGTTAAAAACCCTAATTGGATTAGAATAAGCCTAACGAGGACGAAAATGACATAATTGGATTACCAATGACACAAAATCAGTTATTATATGCACAAGATTGGTTAAAAACCCAATTGGATTAGAATAAGCCTAGGGAGGACGAAAATGACCTAAATGTGCAACCAGTGACACAAAGTCACATATTGGATGCACAAGATTGGTTAAAAACTCTAATTGGATTACAATAAGCCTAGGGAGGACGAAAATGACCTAAATGTGCAACCAATGACACAAAATCACATATTGGATGCACAAGATTGGTTAAAAACCCAAATTGGATTAGAATAAGCCTAGGGAGGACGAAAATGACCTAAATGTGCAACCAATGACACAAAATCACATATTGGATGCACAAGATTGGTTAAAAACCCAAATTGGATTAGAATAAGCCTAGGGAGGACGAAAATGACCTAAATGTTAAACCAACGACACAAAATGACACAGAATCACATATTGGATGCACAAGATTGGTTAAAAACCCTAATTGGATTAGAATAAGCCTAGGGAGGACGAAAATGACCTAAATGTTCAACCAATGACACAAAATGACACAAAATCACATATTGGATGCATAAGATTGGTTAAAAACCCTAAATGGATTAGAATAAGCCTCGGGAGGACGAAAATGACCAAAATGTTCAACCAATGACCCAAAATGACACAAAATCACATATTGGATGCACAAGATTGGTTAAAAACCCTAAATGGATTAGAATAAGCCTCGAGAGGACGAAAATGACCAAAATGTTCAACCAATGACACAAAATGACACAAAATCACATATTGGATGCACAAGATTGGTTAAAAACCCTAATTGGATTAGAATAAGCCTAGTGAGGACGAAAATGACCTAATTGAACTACCAATGACACAAAATCACTTATTATATGCACTAGATTGGTTAAAAACCCTAATTGGATTAGAATAAGCCTAGGGACGACGAAAATGACCTAAATGTTTAACCAATGATACAAAATGACACAAAATCACATATTGGATGCACAAGATTGGTTAAAAACCGTAATTGGATTAGAATAAGCCTAGGGAGGACGAAAATGACCTAAATGTGCAACCAATGACACAAAATCACATATTGGATTCACAAGATTGGTTAAAAACCCAAATTGGATTAGAATAAGCCTAGGGAGGACGAAAATGACCTAAATGTTCAACCAATGACACAAAATCACATATTGGATGCACAAGATTGGTTAAAAACCCTAATTGGATTACAATAAGCCTGGGGAGGACGAAAATGACCTTAATGTGCAACCAATGACACAATCACATATTGGATGCACAAGATTGGTTAAAAACCCTAATTGGATTACAATAAGCCTAGGGAGGACGAAAATGACCTAAATGTTCAACCAATGACACAAAATGACATAAAATCACATATTAGATGCACAAGATAGGTTAAAAACCCTAATTGGATAAGAATAAGCCTAGGGAGCACGAAAATGACCTAAATGTGCAAGCAATGGCACAAAATCACATATTGGATGCACAAGATTGGTTAAGAACCCAAATTGGATTAGAATAAGCCTAGGGAGGACGAAAATGACCTAAATGTTCAACCAATGACACAAAATGACACAAAATCACATATTGGATGCATAAGATTGGTTAAAAACTCTAATTGGATTAGAATAAGCCTAGCGAGGACGAAAATGACCTAATTGGATTACAAATGACACAAAATCACTTATTATATGCACAAGATTGGTTAAAAACCCTAATTGGATTAGAATAAGCC
>JBBPBQ010000006.1:3749619-3789884 GCA_037974755.1 Cicer yamashitae
TAGAATAAGGCTAGGGAGGACGAAAATGACCTAAATGTGCAACCAATGACACAAAATAACATATTGGATTCACAAGATTGGTTAAAAACCCTAATTGGATTAGAATAAGCCTACGGAGAACGAATATGACCTAAATGTGCAACCAAAGACACAAAATCACATATTGGATGCACAAGATTTGTTAAAAACCCTAATTGGATTAGAATAAGCCTAGGGTGGACGAAAATGACCTAAATGTTCAACCAATGACACAAAGTCACATATTGAATGCACAAGATTGGTTAAAAACCCTAATTGGATTAGAATAAGCCTGGGGAGGACGAAAATGACCTAAATGTGCAACCAATGACACAAAATCACATATTGGATGCACAAGATTGGTTAAAAACCCTAATTGGATTAGAATAAGCCTAGGGAGGACGAAAATGACCTAAATGTTCAACGAATGACACAAATTGACACAAAATCGCATACGGGATGCACAACATTGGATTAGAATAAGCCTAGGGAGGACGAAAATGACCTGAATGTTCAACCAATTACACAAAATCACATATTGGATGCACAAGATTGGTTAAAAACCCTAATTGGATTAGAATAAGCCTAGGGAGGACGAAAATGACCTAAATGTGCAACCAATGACACAAAATCACATATTGGATGCACAAGATTGGTTAAAAACCCTAATTGGATTAGAATAAGCCTAGGGGTGACGAAAATGACCTAAATGTTCAACCAATGACACAAATTGACACAAAATCACATATTGGATGCACAAGATTGGATAAAAATCCTTATTGGATTAGAATAAGCCTGGGGAGAACGAAAATGACCTAAATGATCAACCAATGACACAAAATCACATATTGGATGCACAAGATTGGTTAAAAACCCTAATTGGATTAGAATAAGTCTAGGGAGGACGAAAATGACCTAAATGTGCAACCAATGACACAAAATCACATATTGGATGCACAAGATTGGTTAAAAACCCTAAATGGATTAGAATAAGCCTAGGGAGGACGAAAATGACCAAAATGTTCAACCAATGACACAAAATGAGACAAAATCACATATTGGATGCACAAGATTGGTTAAAAACCCAAATTGGATTAGAATCAGCCTAGGGAGGACGAAAATGACCTAAATGTTCAACCAATGACACAAAATGACACAAAATCACATATTGGATGCATAAGATTGGTCAAAAACCCTAATTGGATTAGAATAAACCTAGCGAGGACGAAAATGACCTAATTGGATTACCAAGGACATAAAATCACTTATTATATGTACAAGATTGGTTAAAAACCCTAATTGGACTAGAATAAGGCTAGGGAGGACGAAAATGACCTAAATGTGCAACCAATGACACAAAATAACATATTGGATTCACAAGATTGGTTAAAAACCCTAATTGGATTAGAATAAGCCTACGGAGAACGAATATGACCTAAATGTGCAACCAAAGACACAAAATCACATATTGGATGCACAAGATTTGTTAAAAACCCTAATTGGATTAGAATAAGCCTAGGGTGGACGAAAATGACCTAAATGTTCAACCAATGACACAAAGTCACATATTGAATGCACAAGATTGGTTAAAAACCCTAATTGGATTAGAATAAGCCTGGGGAGGACGAAAATGACCTAAATGTGCAACCAATGACACAAAATCACATATTGGATGCACAAGATTGGTTAAAAACCCTAATTGGATTACAATAAGCCTAGGGAGGACGAAAATGACCTAAATGTTCAACCAATGACACAAAATGACACAAAATCACATATTGGATGCACAAGATTGGTTAAAAACCCTAATTGGATTAGAATAAGCCTAGCGAGGACGAAAATGACCTAATTGGATTACCAATGACATAAAATCACTTATTATATGCACAAGATTGGTTAAAAACACTAATTGGATTAGAATAAGCCTACGGAAGACGAAAATAACCTTAATGTGCAACCAATGACACAAAATCACATATTGGATGCACAAGATTGGTTAAGAACCCTAATTGGATTAGAATAAGCCTAGGGAGGACCAAAATGACCTAAATGTTCAACCAATGACACAAAGTCACATATTGAATGCACAAGATTGGTTAAAAACCCGAATCGGATTAGAATAAGCCTTGGGAGGACGAAAATGACCTAAATGTTCAACCAATGACACAAAATCACATATTGGATGCACAAGATTGGTTAAAAACCCTAATTGGATTACAATAAGCCTGAGGAGGACGAAAATGACCTAAATGTGCAACCAATGACACAAAATCACATATTGGATGCACAAGATTGGTTAAAAACCCTAATTGGATTACAATAAGCCTAGGGAGGACGAAAATGACCTAAATGTTCAACCAATGACACAAAATGACACAAAATCACATATTGGATGCACAAGATTGGTTAAAAACCCTAATTGGATTATAATAAGCCTAGGGAGGACGAAAATGACCTAAATGTTCAACCAATGACACAAAATCGCATATTGGATGCACAAGATTGGTTAAAAACCCTAATTGGATTAGAATAAGCCTAGGGAGGACGAAAATGACCTAAATGTTCAACCAATGACACAAAATAACACAAAATCACATATTGGATGCACAAGATTGGTTAAAAACCCTAATTGGATTAGAATAAGCCTAGGGAGGACGAAAATGACCTAAATGTTCAACCAATGACACAAAATAACACAAAATCACATATTGGATGCTCAAGATTGGTTAAAAACCCTAATTGGATTAGAATAAGCCTATGGAGGACAAAAATGACCTAAATGTTCAACCAATGACACAAAATCACATATTGGATGCACAAGATTGGTTAAAAACCCTAATTGGATTAGAATAAGCCTAGGGAGGACGAAAATGACCTAAATGTTCAACCAATGACACAAAATCACATATTGGATGCACAAGATTGGTTAAAAACCCTAATTGGGTTAGAATAAGCCTAGCGAGGGCGAAAATGAACTAATTGGATTACCAATGACACAAAATCACTTATTATATGCACAAGATTGGTTAAAAACCCTAATTGGATTGGAATAAGCCTAGGGAGGACGAAAATGACCTAAATGTTCAACCAATGACACAAAATCACATATTGGATGCACAAGATTGGTTAAAAACCCTAATTGGATTAGAATAAGCCTAGGGAGGACGAAAATGACCTAAATGTTCAACCAATGACACAAAATCACATATTGGTTGCACAAGATTGGTTAAAAACCCTAATTGGATTAGAATAAGCCTAGGTAGGACGAAAATGACCTAAATGTTCAACCAATGACACAAAATCACATATTGGATGCACAAGATTGGTTAAAAACCCTAATTGGATTAGAATAAGCCTAGGGAGGACGAAAATGACCTAAATGTTCAACCAATAACACCAAATCACATATTGGATGCACAAGATTGGTTAAAAACCCTAATTGGATTAGAATAAGCCTAGGGAGGACGAAAATGACCTAAATGTTCAACCAATGACACAAAATCACATATTGGATGCACAAGATTGGCTAAAAACCCTAATTGGAATATAATAAGCCTAGGGAGGACGAAAATAACCTATATGTTCAACCAATGACACAAAATCACATATTGGATGCACAAGATTGGTTAAAAACCCTAATTCGATTAGAATAAGCCTAGGGAGGACGAAAATGACCTAAATGTTCAACCAATGACACAAAATGACACAAAATCACATACTGGATGCACAAGATTGGTTAAAAACCCTAATTGGATTAGAATAAGCCTAGGGAGGACGAAAATGACCTAAATGTTCAACCAATGACACAAAATCACATATTGGTTGCACAAGATTGGTTAAAAACCCTAATTGGATTAGAATAAGCCTAGGGAGGACGAAAATGAACTAAATGTTCAACCAATGACACAAAATGACACAAAATCACATATTGGATGCACAAGATTGGTTAAAAACCCTAATTGGATTAGAATAAGCCTAGGGAGGACGAAAATGACCTAAATGTTCAACCAAATTACACAAAATGATACAAAATCACATTTAGGATGCACAAGATTGGTTAAAAACCCTAATTCGATTAGAATAAGCCTAGGGAGGACGAAACTGACCTAAATGTTCAACCAATGACACAAAATCACATATTGGATGCACAAGATTGGTTCAAAACCCTATTTGGATTAGAATAAGCCTCGGGAGGACGAAAATGACCTAAATGTTCAACCAATGACACAAAATGACACAAAATGACATATTGGATGCACAAGATTGGTTAAAAACCCTAATTGGATTAGAATAAGCCTAGGGAGGACGAAAATGACCTAAATGTTCAACCAATGACACAAAATCACATATTGGTTGCACAAGATTGGTTAAAAACCCTAATTGGATTAGAATAAGCCTAGGGAGGACGAAAGGGACCTAAATGTTCAACCAATGACACAAAATTACATATTGGATGCACAAGATTGGTTAAAAACCCTAATTGGATTAGAATAAGCCTAGGGAGGACGAAAATGACCTAAATGTTCAACCAATGACACAAAATGACAAAAAATCACATATTGGATGCACAAGATTGGTTAAAAACCCTAATTGGATTAGAATAAGCCTAGGGAGGACGAAATTGACCTAAATGTTCAACCAATGACACAAAATGACACAAAATCACATATTGGATGCACAAGATTGGTTAAAAACCCTAATTGGATTAGAATAAGCCTAGCGAGGACGAAAATGACCTAATTGGATTACCAATGACATAAAATCACTTATTATATGCACAAGATTGGTTAAAAACCCTAATTGGATTAGAATAAGCATAGGGAGGACGAAAATGACCTAAATGTGCAACCAATGACACAAAATCACATATTGGATGCACAAGATTGGTTAAAAACCCTAAATGGATGAGAATAAGCCTAGGGAGAGCGAAATGACCTAAATGTTCAACCAATGACACAAAATGACACAAAATCACATATTGGATGCACAAGATTGGTTAAAAACCCTAATTGGATTAGAATAAGCCTAGCGAGGACGAAAATGACCTAATTGGATTACCAATGACAAAAAATCACTTATTATATGCACAAGATTGGTTAAAAACCCTAATTGGATTAGAATAAGCCTAGGGAGGACGAAAATGAACTAAATGTTCAACCAATGACACAAAATGACACAAAATCACATATTGGATGCACAAGATTGGTTAAAAACCCTAATTGGATTAGAATAAGCATAGGGAGGACGAAAATGACCTAAATGTTCAACCAATGACACAAAATGACACAAAATCACATATTGGATGCACTAGATTGGTTAAAAACCCTAATTGGATTACAATAAGCCTAGGGAGGACGAAAATGACCTAAATGTTCAACCAATGACACAAAATGACACAAAATCACATATTGGATGCACAAGATTGGTTAAAAACCCTAATTGGATTACAATAAGCCTAGGGAGGACGAAAATGACCTAAATGTTCAACCAATGACACAAAATGACACAAAATCACATATTGGATGCACAAGATTGGTTAAAAACCCTAATTGGATTAGAATAAGCCTAGCGAGGACGAAAATGACCTAATTGGATTACCAATGACATAAAATCACTTATTATATGCACAAGATTGGTTAAAAACACTAATTGGATTAGAATAAGCCTACGGAAGACGAAAATAACCTTAATGTGCAACCAATGACACAAAATCACATATTGGATGCACAAGATTGGTTAAGAACCCTAATTGGATTAGAATAAGCCTAGGGAGGACCAAAATGACCTAAATGTTCAACCAATGACACAAAGTCACATATTGAATGCACAAGATTGGTTAAAAACCCGAATCGGATTAGAATAAGCCTTGGGAGGACGAAAATGACCTAAATGTTCAACCAATGACACAAAATCACATATTGGATGCACAAGATTGGTTAAAAACCCTAATTGGATTACAATAAGCCTGAGGAGGACGAAAATGACCTAAATGTGCAACCAATGACACAAAATCACATATTGGATGCACAAGATTGGTTAAAAACCCTAATTGGATTACAATAAGCCTAGGGAGGACGAAAATGACCTAAATGTTCAACCAATGACACAAAATGGCACAAAATCACATATTGGATGCACAAGATTGGTTAAAAACCCTAATTGGATTAGAATAAGCCTAGCAAGGACGAAAATGACCTAATTGGATTACCAATGACATAAAATCACTTATTATATGCACAAGATTGGTTAAAAACCCTAATTGGATTAGAATAAGCCTAGCGAGGACGAAAATGACCTAATTGGATTACCAATAACATAAAATCACTTATTATATGCACAAGATTGGTTAAAAACCCTAATTGGATTAGAATAAGCCTAGGGAGAACGAATATGAACTAAATGTGCAACCAAAGACACAAAATCACATATTGGATGCACAAGATTGGTTAAAAACCGTAATTGGATTAGAATAAGCCTAGGGAGGACGAAAATGACCTAAATGTTCAACGAATGACACAAAATGACACAAAATCACATATTGGATGCACAAGATTGGTTAAAAACCCTAAATGGATTAGAATAAGCCTAGGGAGGACGAAAATGACCAAAATGTTCAACCAATGACACAAAATGAGACAAAATCACATATTGGATGCACAAGATTGGTTAAAAACCCAAATTGGATTAGAATCAGCCTAGGGAGGACGAAAATGACCTAAATGTTCAACCAATGACACAAAATGACACAAAATCACATATTGGATGCATAAGATTGGTCAAAAACCCTAATTGGATTAGAATAAGCCTAGCGAGGACGAAAATGACCTAATTGGATTACCAAGGACATAAAATCACTTATTATATGTACAAGATTGGTTAAAAACCCAAATTGGACTAGAATAAGGCTAGGGAGGACGAAAATGACCTAAATGTGCAACCAATGACACAAAATAACATATTGGATTCACAAGATTGGTTAAAAACCCTAATTGGATTAGAATAAGCCTACGGAGAACGAATATGACCTAAATGTGCAACCAAAGACACAAAATCACATATTGGATGCACAAGATTTGTTAAAAACCCTAATTGGATTAGAATAAGCCTAGGGTGGACGAAAATGACCTAAATGTTCAACCAATGACACAAAGTCACATATTGAATGCACAAGATTGGTTAAAAACCCTAATTGGATTAGAATAAGCCTGGGGAGGACGAAAATGACCTAAATGTGCAACCAATGACACAAAATCACATATTGGATGCACAAGATTGGTTAAAAACTCAAATTGGATTAGAATAAGCCTAGGGAGGACGAAAATGACCTAAATGTTCAACCAATGACACAAAATGACACAAAATCACATATTGGATGCATAAGATTGGTTAAAAACTCTAAATGGATTAGAATAAGCCTAGCGAGGACGAAAATGACCTAATTTGATTACCAATGACATAAAATCACTTATTATATGCACAAGATTTGTTAAAAACCCTAATTGGATTAGAATAAGCCTAGGGAGGATGAAAATAACCTAAATGTGAAACCAATGACAGAAAATCAAATATTGGATGCACAAGATTGGTTAAAAACCCTAATTGGATTAGAATAAGCCTACGGAAGACGAAAATAACCTTAATGTGCAACCAATGGCACAAAATCACATATTGGATGCACAAGATTGGTTAAAAACCCTAATTGGATTAGAATAAGCCTAGCAAGGACGAAAATGACCTAATTGGATTACCAATGACATAAAATCACTTATTATATGCACAAGATTGGTTAAAAACCCTAATTGGATTAGAATAAGCCTAGCGAGGACGAAAATGACCTAATTGGATTACCAATAACATAAAATCACTTATTATATGCACAAGATTGGTTAAAAACCCTAATTGGATTAGAATAAGCCTAGGGAGGACGAAAATGACCTAAATGTGCAACCAATGACACAAAATCACATATTGGATGCACAAGATTGGTTAAAAATCCTAATTGGATTAGAATAGGCCTAGGGAGGACGAAAATGACCTAAATGTTCAACCAATGATACAAAATCACATATTGGATGCACAAGATTGGTTAAAAACCCTAATTGGATTAGAATAAGCCTAGGGAGGACGAAAATGACCTAAATGTGCAACCAATGACACAAAATCACATATTGGATGCACAAGATTGGTTCAAAACCCTAATTGGATTAGAATAAGCCTAGGGAGGACGAAAATGACCTAAATGTGCAACCAATGACACAAAATCACATATTGGATGCACAAGATTGGTTAAAAACCCTAATTGGATTAGAATAAGCCTAGGGATGACGAAAATGACCTAAATGTGCAACCAATGACACAAAATCACATATTGGATGCACAAGATTGGTTAAAAACCCAAATTGGATTAGAATAAGCCTAGGGAGGACGAAAATGACCTAAATGTTCAACCAATGACACAAAATGACACAAAATCACATATTGGATGCATAAGATTGGTTAAAAACTCTAAACGGATTAGAATAAGCCTAGCGAGGACGAAAATGACCTAATTTGATTACCAATGACATAAAATCACTTATTATATGCACAAGATTTGTTAAAAACCCTAATTGGATTAGAATAAGCCTAGGGAGGATGAAAATAACCTAAATGTGAAACCAATGACAGAAAATCAAATATTGGATGCACAAGATTGGTTAAAAACCCTAATTGGATTAGAATAAGCCTACGGAAGACGAAAATAACCTTAATGTGCAACCAATGGCACAAAATCACATATTGGAAGCACAAGATTGGTTAAAAACCCTAATTGGATTAGAATAAGCCTAAGGAGGATGAAAATGACTTAAATGTTCAACCAATGACATTAAATGTCACAAAATCACATATTGGTTGCACAAGATTGGTTAAAAACCCTAATTAGATTACAATAAGTTTAGCGAGGACGAAAATGACCTAATTGGATTACAAATGACACAAAATCACTTATTATATGCACAAGATTGGTTAAAAACCCTAATTGGATTAGAATAATCCTAGGGAGGACAAAAATGAACTAAATGTGCAACCAATGACACAAAATCACATATTGGATGCACATGATTGGTTAAGAACCCTAATTGGATTAGAATAAGCCTAGGGAGGACCAAAATGACCTAAATGTTCAACCAATGACACAAAGTCACATATTGAATGCACAAGATTGGTTAAAAACCCGAATCGGATTAGAATAAGCCTTGGGAGAACGAAAATGACCTAAATGTTCAACCAATGACACAAAATCACATATTGGATGCACAAGATTGGTTAAAAACCCTAATTGGATTACAATAAGCCTGAGGAGGACGAAAATGACCTAAATGTGCAACCAATGACACAAAATCACATATTGGATGCACAAGATTGGTTAAAAACCCTAATTGGATTACAATAAGCCTAGGGAGGACGAAAATGACCTAAATGTTCAACCAATGACACAAAATGGCACAAAATCACATATTGGATGCACAAGATTGGTTAAAAACCCTAATTGGATTAGAATAAGCCTAGCAAGGACGAAAATGACCTAATTGGATTACCAATGACATAAAATCACTTATTATATGCACAAGATTGGTTAAAAACCCTAATTGGATTAGAATAAGCCTAGCGAGGACGAAAATGACCTAATTGGATTACCAATAACATAAAATCACTTATTATATGCACAAGATTGGTTAAAAACCCTAATTGGAATAGAATAAGCCTAGGGAGAACGAATATGACCTAAATGTGCAACCAAAGACACAAAATCACATATTGGATGCACAAGATTGGTTAAAAACCGTAATTGGATTAGAATAAGCCTAGGGAGGACGAAAATGACCTAAATGTTCAACGAATGACACAAAATGACACAAAATCACATATTAGATGCACAAGATTGGTTAAAAACCCTAATTGGATAAGAATAAGCCTAGGGAGGACGAAAATGACCTAAATGTGCAACCAATGACACAAAATCACATATTGGATGCACAAGATTGGTTAAAAACTCAAATTGGATTAGAATAAGCCTAGGGAGGACGAAAATGACCTAAATGTTCAACCAATGACACAAAATGACACAAAATCACATATTGGATGCATAAGATTGGTTAAAAACTCTAAACGGATTAGAATAAGCCTAGCGAGGACGAAAATGACCTAATTTGATTACCAATGACATAAAATCACTTATTATATGCACAAGATTTGTTAAAAACCCTAATTGGATTAGAATAAGCCTAGGGAGGATGAAAATAACCTAAATGTGAAACCAATGACAGAAAATCAAATATTGGATGCACAAGATTGGTTAAAAACCCTAATTGGATTAGAATAAGCCTACGGAAGACGAAAATAACCTTAATGTGCAACCAATGGCACAAAATCACATATTGGATGCACAAGATTGGTTAAAAACCCTAATTGGATTAGAATAAGCCTAAGGAGGATGAAAATGACTTAAATGTTCAACCAATGACATAAAATGACACAAAATCACATATTGGTTGCACAAGATTGGTTAAAAACCCTAATTAGATTACAATAAGTTTAGCGAGGACGAAAATGACCTAATTGGATTACAAATGACACAAAATCACTTATTATATGCACAAGATTGGTTAAAAACCCTAATTGGATTAGAATAAGCCTAGGGAGGATGAAAATGACCTAAATGTGCAACCAATGACACAAAATAACATATTGGATTCACAAGATTGGTTAAAAACCCTAATTGGATTAGAATAAGCCGACGGAGAACGAATATGACCTAAATGTGCAACCAAAGACACAAAATCACATATTGGATGCACAAGATTGGTTAAAAACCCTAATTGGATTAGAATAAGCCTAGGGTGGACGAAAATGACCTAAATGTTCAACCAATGACACAAAATGACACAAAATCACATATTGGATGCACAAAATTGGTTAAAAACCCTAATTGGATTACAATAAGTTTAGCAAGGACGAAAATGACCTAATTGGATTACAAATGACACAAAATCACTTATTATATGCACAAGATTGGTTAAAAACCCTAATTGGATTAGAATAAGCCTAGGGAGGATGAAAATGACCTAAATGTGCAACCAATGACACAAAATAACATATTGGATTCACAAGATTGGTTAAAAACCCTAATTGGATTAGAATAAGCCGACGGAGAACGAATATGACCTAAATGTGCAACCAAAGACACAAAATCACATATTGGATGCACAAGATTGGTTAAAAACCCTAATTGGATTAGAATAAGCCTAGGGTGGACGAAAATGACCTAAATGTTCAACCAATGACACAAAATGACACAAAATCACATATTGGATGCACAAAATTGGTTAAAAACCCTAATTGGATTACAATAAGTTTAGCAAGGACGAAAATGACCTAATTGGATTACAAATGACACAAAATCACTTATTATATGCACAAGATTGGTTAAAAACCCTAATTGGATTAGAATAAGCCTAGGGAGGATGAAAATGACCTAAATGTGCAACCAATGACACAAAATAACATATTGGATTCACAAGATTGGTTAAAAACCCTAATTGGATTAGAATAAGCCTACGGAGAACGAATATGACCTAAATGTGCAACCAAAGACACAAAATCACATATTGGATGCACAAGATTGGTTAAAAACCCTAATTGGATTAGAATAAGCCTAGGGTGGACGAAAATGACCTAAATGTTCAACCAATGACACAAAATGACACAAAATCACATATTGGATGCATAAGATTGGTTAAAAACCCTAATTGGATTAGAATAAGCCTAGGGAGGACGAAAATGACCTAAATGTTCAACCAATGACACAAAATGACACAAAATCACATATTGGATGCACAAGATTGGTTAAAAACCCTAACTGGATTAGAATAAGCATAGGGAGGACGAAAAAGACCTAAATGTTCAATCAATGACACAAAATCACATATTGGATGCACAAGATTGGTTAAAAACCCTAATTGGATTAGAATAAGCCTAGGGAGGACGAAAATGACCTAAATGTTCAACCAATGACACAAAATGACACAAAATCACATATTGGATGCACAAGATTGGTTAAAAACCTTAATTGGATTAGAATAAGCCTAGGGAGGACGAAAATGACCTAAATGTTCAACCAATGACACAAAAGGACACAAAATCACATATTCGATGCACAAGATTGGTTAAAAACCCTAATTGGATTAGAATAAGCCCAAGGAGGACGAAAATGACCTAAATGTTCAACCAATGATACAAAATGACACAAAATCACATATTGGATGCAAAAGATTGCTTAAAAACCCTAATTGGATTAGAATAAGCCTAGGGAGGACAAAAATGACCTAAATGTTCAACCAATGACACAAAATGACACAAAATCACATATTGGATGCACAAGATTGGTTAAAAACCCTAATTGGATTAGAATAAGCCTAGGGAGGACGAAAATGACCTAAATGTTCAACCAATGACACAAAATGACACAAAATCACATATTGGATGCACAAGATTGGTTAAAAACCCTAATTGGAGTAGAATATGCCTAGGGAGGACGAAAATGGCCTAAACGTTCAACCAATGACACAAAATGACACAAAATGACATATTGGATGCACAAGATTGGTTAAAAACCCTAATTGGATTAGAATAAGCCTAGGGAGGACGAAAATGACCTAAATGTTCAACCAATGACACAAAATGACACAAAATCACATATTGGATGCACAGGATTGGTGAAAAACCCTAATTGGATTAGAATAAGCCTGGGGAGGACGAAAATGACCTAAATGTTCAACCAATGACACAAAATGACACAAAATCACATATTGGATGCACAAGATTGGTTAAAAACCCTAATTGGATTAGAATAAGCCTAGGGAGGACGAAAATGACCTATATGTTCAACCAATGACACAAAAACACATATTGGATGCACAAGATTGGTTAAAAACCCTAATTGGATTAGAATAAGCCTAGGGAGGATGAAAATGACCTAAATGTTCAACCAATGACATAAAATGACACAAAATCACATATTGGATGCACAAGATTGGTTAAAAACCCTAATTGGATTACAATAAGCCTAGGGAGGACGAAAATGACCTAAATGTTCAACCAATGACACAAAATGACACAAAATCACATATTGGATGCACATGATTGGTTAAAAACCCTAATTGGATTACAATAAGCCTAGGGAGGACGAAAATGACCTAAATGTTCAACCAATGACACAAAATGACACAAAATCACATATTGGATGCACAAGATTGGTTAAAAACCCTAATTGGATTAGAATAAGCCTAGGGAGAACGAAAATGAACTAAATGTTCAACCAATGACACAAAATGACACAAAATCACATATTGGACGCACAAGATTGGTTAAAAATCCTAATTGGATTAGAATAAGCCTAGGGAGGACGAAAATGACCTAAATGTTCAACCAATGAGACAAAATCACATATTGGATGCACAAGATTGGTTAAAAACCCTAATTGGATTAGAATAAGCCTAGGGAGGACGAAAATGACCTAAATGTTCAACCAATGACACAAAATGACACAAAATCACATATTGGATGCACAAGATTGGTTAAAAACCCTAATTGGATTAGAATAAGCCTAGGGAGGACGAAAATGACCTAATTGGATTACAAATGACACAAAATCACATATTGGATGCACAAGATTGGTTAAAAACCCTAATTGGATTAGAATAAGCCTAGGGAGGACGAAAATGACCTAAATGTTCAACCAATGACACAAAATGACACAAAATCACATATTGGATGCACAAGATTGGTTAAAAACCCTAATTGGATTAGAATAAGCCTAGGGAGAACGAAAACGACCTAAATGTTCAACTAATGACACAAAATCACATATTGGATGCACAAGATTTGTTAAAAACCCTAATTGGATTAGAATAAGCCTAGGGAGGACGAAAATGACCTAAATGTTCAACCAATGACACAAAATCACACAAAATCACATATTGGATGCACTAGATGGGTTAAAAACCCTAATTGGATTAGAATAAGCCTAGGGAGGACGAAAATGACCTAAATGTTCGACCAATGACACAAAATGACACAAAATCACATATTGGATGCACAAGATTGGTTAAAAACCCTAATTGGATTAGAATAAGCCTAGGGAGGACGAAAATGACCTAAATGTTCAACCAATGACACAAAATGACACAAAATCACATATTGGATGCACAAGATTGGTTAAAAACCCTAATTGGATTAGAATAAGCCTAGGGAGGACGAGAATGACCTAAATGATCAACCAATAACACAAAATCACATATTGGATGCACAAGATTGGTTAAAAACCCTAATTGGATTAGAATAAGCCTAGGGAGGACGAAAATCACCTAAATAATCAACCATTGACACAAAATGACACAAAATCACATATTGGATGCACAAGATTGGTTAAAAACCCTAATTGGATTAGAATAAGCCTAGGGAGGACGAAAATGACCTAAATGACCAACCAATGACACAAAATCACATATTGGATGCACAAGATTGGTTAAAAACCCTAATTGGATTAGAATAAGCCTAGGGAGGACGAAAATGACCTAAATGTTCAACCAATGACACAAAATGACACAAAATCACATATTGGATGCACAAGATTGGTTAAAAACCCTAATTGGATTAGAATAAGCCTAGGGAGGACGAAAATGACCTAAATTTTCAACCAATGACACAAAATCACATATTGGATGCACAAGATTGGTTAAAAACCCTAATTGGATTACAATAAGCCTAGGGAGGACGAAAATGACCTAAATGTTCAACCAATGACACAAAATGACACAAAATCACATATTGGATGCACAAGATTGGTTAAAAACCCTAATTGGATTAGAATAAGCCTAGCGAGGACGAAAATGACCTAATTGGATTACCAATGACATAAAATCACTTATTATATGCACAAGATTGGTTAAAAACACTAATTGGATTAGAATAAGCCTACGGAAGACGAAAATAACCTTAATGTGCAACCAATGACACAAAATCACATATTGGATGCACAAGATTGGTTAAGAACCCTAATTGGATTAGAATAAGCCTAGGGAGGACCAAAATGACCTAAATGTTCAACCAATGACACAAAGTCACATATTGAATGCACAAGATTGGTTAAAAACCCGAATCGGATTAGAATAAGCCTTGGGAGGACGAAAATGACCTAAATGTTCAACCAATGACACAAAATCACATATTGGATGCACAAGATTGGTTAAAAACCCTAATTGGATTACAATAAGCCTGAGGAGGACGAAAATGACCTAAATGTGCAACCAATGACACAAAATCACATATTGGATGCACAAGATTGGTTAAAAACCCTAATTGGATTACAATAAGCCTAGGGAGGACGAAAATGACCTAAATGTTCAACCAATGACACAAAATGGCACAAAATCACATATTGGATGCACAAGATTGGTTAAAAACCCTAATTGGATTAGAATAAGCCTAGCAAGGACGAAAATGACCTAATTGGATTACCAATGACATAAAATCACTTATTATATGCACAAGATTGGTTAAAAACCCTAATTGGATTAGAATAAGCCTAGCGAGGACGAAAATGACCTAATTGGATTACCAATAACATAAAATCACTTATTATATGCACAAGATTGGTTAAAAACCCTAATTGGATTAGAATAAGCCTAGGGAGAACGAATATGACCTAAATGTGCAACCAAAGACACAAAATCACATATTGGATGCACAAGATTGGTTAAAAACCGTAATTGGATTAGAATAAGCCTAGGGAGGACGAAAATGACCTAAATGTTCAACGAATGACACAAAATGACACAAAATCACATATTAGATGCACAAGATTGGTTAAAAACCCTAATTGGATAAGAATAAGCCTACGGAGGACGAAAATGACCTAAATGTGCAACCAATGACACAAAATCACATATTGGATGCACAAGATTGGTTAAAAACTCAAATTGGATTAGAATAAGCCTAGGGAGGACGAAAATGACCTAAATGTTCAACCAATGACACAAAATGACACAAAATCACATATTGGATGCACAAGATTGGTTAAAAACCCTAATTGGATTAGAATAAGCCTAGCAAGGACGAAAATGACCTAATTGGATTACCAATGAAATAAAATCACTTATTATATGCACAAGATTGGTTAAAAACCCTAATTGGATTAGAATAAGCCTAGGGAGGATGAAAATAACCTAAATGTGCAACCAATGACACAAAGTCAAATATTGGATGCACAAGATTGGATAAAAACCCTAATTGGATTAGAATAAGCCAAAGGAGGACGAAAATGTCCTAAATGTTCAACCAATGACACAAATTGACACAAAATCCCATATGGGATGCGAAAGATTGGTTAAAAACCCTAATTGGATTAGAATAAGCCTAGGGAGGACAAAAATGACCTAAATGTGCAACCAATGACACAAAATTACATATTGGATGCACAAGATTGGTTAAGAAACCTAATTGGATTAGAATAAGCCTAGGGAGGACGAAAAGGACCTAAATGTTCAACCAATGACACAAAGTCACATATTGAATGCACAAGATTGGTTAAAAACCCTAATTGGATTAGAATAAGCCTTGGAAGGACGAAAATGACCTAAATGTTCAACCAATGACACAAAATCACATATTGGATGCACAAGATTGGTTAAAAACCCTAATTGGATTAGAATAAGCCTGGGGAGGACGAAAATGACCTAAATGTGCAACCAATGACACAAAATCACATATTGGATGCACAAGATTGGTCAAAAACCCTAATTGGATTACAATAAGCCTAGGGAGGACGAAAATGACCTAAATGTTCAACCAATGACACAAAATGACACAAAATCACATATTGGTTGCAAAAGATTGGTTAAAAACCCTAATTAGATTACAATAAGTTTAGCGAGGACGAAAATGACCTAATTGGATTATAAATGACACAAAATCACTTATTATATGCACAAGATTGGTTAAAAACCCTAATTGGATTAGAATAATCCTAGCGAGGACAAAAATGAACTAAATGTGCAACCAATGACACAAAATCACATATTGGATGCACAAGATTGGTTAAGAACCCTAATTGGATTAGAATAAGCCTAGGGAGGACCAAAATGACCTAAATGTTCAACCAATGACACAAAGTCACATATTGAATGCACAAGATTGGTTAAAAACCCGAATCGGATTAGAATAAGCCTTGGGAGGACGAAAATGACCTAAATGTTCAACCAATGACACAAAATCACATATTGGATGCACAAGATTGGTTAAAAACCCTAATTGGATTACAATAAGCCTGAGGAGGACGAAAATGACCTAAATGTGCAACCAATGACACAAAATGACACAAAATCACATATTGGATGCACAAGATTGGTTAAAAACCCTAATTAGATTACAATAAGTTTAGCGAGGACGAAAATGACCTAATTGGATTACAAATGACACAAAATCACTTATTATATGCACAAGATTGGTTAAAAACCCTAATTGGATTAGAATAAGCCTAGGGAGGATGAAAATGACCTAAATGTGCAACCAATGACACAAAATAACATATTGGATTCACAAGATTGGTTAAAAACCCTAATTGGATTAGAATAAGCCGACGGAGAACGAATATGACCTAAATGTGCAACCAAAGACACAAAATCACATATTGGATGCACAAGATTGGTTAAAAACCCTAATTGGATTAGAATAAGCCTAGGGTGGACGAAAATGACCTAAATGTTCAACCAATGACACAAAATGACACAAAATCACATATTGGATGCACAAAATTGGTTAAAAACCCTAATTGGATTACAATAAGTTTAGCAAGGACGAAAATGACCTAATTGGATTACAAATGACACAAAATCACTTATTATATGCACAAGATTGGTTAAAAACCCTAATTGGATTAGAATAAGCCTAGGGAGGATGAAAATGACCTAAATGTGCAACCAATGACACAAAATAACATATTGGATTCACAAGATTGGTTAAAAACCCTAATTGGATTAGAATAAGCCGACGGAGAACGAATATGACCTAAATGTGCAACCAAAGACACAAAATCACATATTGGATGCACAAGATTGGTTAAAAACCCTAATTGGATTAGAATAAGCCTAGGGTGGACGAAAATGACCTAAATGTTCAACCAATGACACAAAATGACACAAAATCACATATTGGATGCACAAAATTGGTTAAAAACCCTAATTGGATTACAATAAGTTTAGCAAGGACGAAAATGACCTAATTGGATTACAAATGACACAAAATCACTTATTATATGCACAAGATTGGTTAAAAACCCTAATTGGATTAGAATAAGCCTAGGGAGGATGAAAATGACCTAAATGTGCAACCAATGACACAAAATAACATATTGGATTCACAAGATTGGTTAAAAACCCTAATTGGATTAGAATAAGCCTACGGAGAACGAATATGACCTAAATGTGCAACCAAAGACACAAAATCACATATTGGATGCACAAGATTGGTTAAAAACCCTAATTGGATTAGAATAAGCCTAGGGTGGACGAAAATGACCTAAATGTTCAACCAATGACACAAAATGACACAAAACCACATATTGGATGCACAAGATTGGTTAAAAACCCTAATTGGATTACAATAAGTTTAGCGAGGACGAAAATGACCTAATTGGATTACAAATGACACAAAATCACTTATTATATGCACAAGATTGGTTAAAAACCCTTATTGGATTAGAATAAGCCTAGGGAGGATGAAAATGACCTAAATGTGCAACCAATGACACAGAATAACATATTGGATTCACAAGATTGGTTAAAAACCCTAATTGGATTAGAATAAGCCTACGGAGAACGAATATGACCTAAATGTGCAACCAAAGACACAAAATCACATATTGGATGCACAAGATTGGTTAAAAACCCTAATTGGATTAGAATAAGCCTAGGGTGGACGAAAATGACCTAAATGTTCAACCAATGACACAAAATGACACAAAATCACATATTGGATGCATAAGATTGGTTAAAAACCCTAATTGGATTAGAATAAGCCTAGGGAGGACGAAAATGACCTAAATGTTCAACCAATGACACAAAATGACACAAAATCACATATTGGATGCACAGGATTGGTTAAAAACCCTAATTGCATTGGAATAAGTCTAGGGAGGACGAAAATGACCTAAATGTTCAACCAATGACACAAAGTGACACAAAATCCCATATTGGATGCACAAGATTGGTTAAAAACCCTAATTGGATTAGAATAAGCCTAGGGAGGACGAAAATGACCTAAATGTTCAACCAATGACACAAAATGACACAAAATCACATATTGGATGCACAAGATTGGTTAAAAACCTTAATTGGATTAGAATAAGCCTATGGATGACGAAAATGACCTAAATGTTCAACCAATGACACAAAATCACATATTGGTTGCACAAGATTGGTTAAAAACCCTAATTGGATTAGAATAAGCCTAGGGAGGACAAAAATGACCTAAATGTTCAACCAATGACACAAAATGACACAAAATTACATATTGGATGCACAAAATTGATTAAAAACCCTAATTGGATTAGAATAAGCCTAGGGAGGACGAAAATGACCTAAATGTTCAACCGATGACACAAAATGACACAAAATCACATATTGGATGCACAAGATTGGTTAAAAACCCTAATTGGATTAGAATAAGCCTAGGGAGGACGAAAATTACCTAAATGTTCAACCAATGACACAAAATGACACAAAATAACATATTGGATGCACAAGATTGGTTAAAAACCTAATTGGATTAGAATAAGCTTAGGGAGGACGAAAATGACCTAAATGTTCAACCAATGACACAAAATCACATATTGGATGCACAAGATTGGTTAAAAACCCTAATTGGATTAGAATAAGCCTAGGGAGGACAAAAATGACCTAAATGTTCAACCAATGACACAAAATCACACAAAATCACATATTGGATGCACAAGATTGGTTAAAAACCCTAATTGGATTAGAATAAACCTAGGGAGGACAAATATGACCTAAATGTTCAACCAATGACACAAAATCACATATTGGATGCACAAGATTGGTTAAAAACCCTAATTGGATTAGAATAAGCCTAGGGAGGACGAAAATGACCTAAATGTTCAACCAATGACACAAAATGACACAAAATCACATATTGGATGCTCAAGATTGGTTAAAAACCCTAATTGGATTAGAATAAGCCTAGGGAGGACGAAAATGACCTAAATGTTCAACCAATGAGACAAAATCACATATTGGATGCACAAGATTGGTTAAAAACCCTAATTGGATTAGAATAAGCCTAGGGAGGACGAAAATGACCTAAATGTTCAACCAATGACACAAAATGACACAAAATCACATATTGGATGCACTACATTGGTTAGAAACCCTAATTGGATTAGAATAAGCCTAGGGAGGACGAAAATGACCTAAATGTTCAACCAATGACACAAAATGACACAAAATCACATATTGGATGCACAAGATTGGTTAAAAACCCTAATTGGATTAGAATAAGCCTAGGCAGGACGAAAATGACCTAAATGTTCAACCAATGACACAAAATGACAAAAAATCACATATTGGATGCACAAGATTAGTTAAAAACCCTAATTGGATTAGAATAAGCCTAGGGAGGACGAAAATGACCTAAATGTTCAACCAATGACACAAAATGACACAAAATCACATATTGGATGCACAAGATTAGTTAAAAACCCTAATTGGATTTGAATAAGCCTAGTGAGGACGAAAATGACCTAATTGAATTACCAATGACACAAAATCACTTATTATATGCACAAGATTGGTTAAAAACCCTAATTGGATTAGAATAAGCCTAGCGAGGACGAAAATGACCTAATTGGATTACCAATAACACAAAATCACTTATTATATGCACAAGATTGGTTAAAAACCCTAATTGGATTAGAATAAGCCTAGGGAGAATGAATATGACCTAAATGTGCAACCAAAGACACAAAATCACATATTGGATGCACAAGATTGGTTAAAAACCGTAATTGGATTAGAATAAGCCTAGGGAGGACGAAAATGACCTAAATGTTCAACCAATGACACAAAATGACACAAAATCACATATTAGATTCACAAGATTGGTTAAAAACCCTAATTGGATAAGAATAAGCCTAGGGAGGACGAAAATGACCTAAATGTGCAACCAATGACACAAAATCACATATTGGATGCACAAGATTGGTTTAAAACCCTAATTGGATTAGAATAAGCCTAGGGAGGACGAAAATGACTTAAATGTTCAACCAATGACACAAAATCACATATTGGATGCACAAGATTGGTTAAAAACCCTAATTAGATTACAATAAGTTTAGCGAGGACGAAAATGACCTAATTGGATTACAAATGACACAAAATCACTTATTATATGCACAAGATTGGTTAAAAACCCTAATTGGATTAGAATAAGCCTAGGGAGGATGAAAATGACCTAAATGTGCAACCAATGACACAAAATAACATATTGGATTCACAAGATTGGTTAAAAACCCTAATTGGATTAGAATAAGCCGACGGAGAACGAATATGACCTAAATGTGCAACCAAAGACACAAAATCACATATTGGATGCACAAGATTGGTTAAAAACCCTAATTGGATTAGAATAAGCCTAGGGTGGACGAAAATGACCTAAATGTTCAACCAATGACACAAAATGACACAAAATCACATATTGGATGCACAAGATTGGTTAAAAACCCTAATTGGATTAGAATAAGCCTAGGGAGGATGAAAATGACCTAAATGTTCAACCAATGACACAAAATAACACAAAATCACATATTGGATGCACAAGATTGGTTAAAAACCCTAATTGGATTAGAATAAGCCTAGGGAGGACGAAAATGACCTAAATGTTCAACCAATGACACAAAATGACAGAAAATCACATATTGGATGCACAAGATTGGTTAAAAACCCTAATTGGATTAGAATAAGCCTAGGGAGAACGAAAATGACCTAAATGTTCAACCAATGACACAAAATGACACAAAATCACATATTGGATGCACAAGATTGGTTAAAAACACTAATTGGATTAGAATAAGCCTAGGGAGGACGAAAATGACCTAAATGTTCAACCAATGATACAAAATGACACTAAATCACATATTGGATGCCCAAGATTGGTTAAAAACCCTAATTGGATTAGAATAAGCCTAGGGAGAACGAAAATGACCTAAATGTTCAACCAATGACACAAAATCAGATATTGGATTCACAAGATTGGTTAAAAACCGTAATTGGATTAGAATAAGCCTAGGGTGGACGAAAATGACCTAAATGTTCAACCAATGACACAAAATGACACAAAATCACATATTGGATGCACAAGATTGGTTAAAAACCCTAATTGGATTACAATAAGTTTAGCGAGGACGAAAATGACCTAATTGGATTACAAATGACACAAAATCACTTATTATATGCACAAGATTGGTTAAAAACCCTAATTGGATTAGAATAAGCCTAGCGAGGACGAAAATGACCTAATTGGATTACCAATAACACAAAATCACTTATTATATGCACAAGATTGGTTAAAAACCCTAATTGGATTAGAATAAGCCTAGGGAGAATGAATATGACCTAAATGTGCAACCAAAGACACAAAATCACATATTGGATGCACAAGATTGGTTAAAAACCGTAATTGGATTAGAATAAGCCTAGGGAGGACGAAAATGACCTAAATGTTCAACCAATGACACAAAATGACACAAAATCACATATTAGATGCATAAGATTGGTTAAAAACCCTAATTGGATAAGAATAAGCATAGGGAGGACGAAAATGACCTAAATGTGCAACCAATGACACAAAATCACATATTGGATGCACAAGATTGGTTTAAAACCCTAATTGGATTAGAATAAGCCTAGGGAGGACGAAAATGACATAAATGTTCAACCAATGACACAAAATGACACAAAATCACATATTGGATGCACAAGATTGGTTAAAAACCCTAATTAGATTACAATAAGTTTAGCGAGGACGAAAATGACCTAATTGGATTACAAATGACACAAAATCACTTATTATATGCACAAGATTGGTTAAAAATCCTAATTGGATTAGAATAAGCCTAGGGAGGACGAAAATGACCTAAATGTGCAACCAATGACACAAAATCACATATTGGATGCACAAGATTGGTTAAAAACCCTAAATGGATTAAAATAAGCCTAGGGAGGACGAAAATGACCAAAATGTTCAACCAATGACACAAAATGACACAAAATCACATATTGGATGCACAAGATTGGTTAAAAACCCTAATTGGATTACAATAAGTTTAGCGAGGACGAAAATGACCTAATTGGATTACAAATGACACAAAATCACTTATTATATGCACAAGATTGGTTAAAAACCCTAATTGGATTAGAATAATCCTAGCGAGGACGAAAATGACCTAATTGGATTACCAATAACACAAAATCACTTATTATATGCACAAGATTGGTTAAAAACCCTAATTGGATTAGAATAAGCCTAGGGAGAATGAATATGACCTAAATGTGCAACCAAAGACACAAAATCACATATTGGATGCACAAGATTGGTTAAAAACCGTAATTGGATTAGAATAAGCCTAGGGAGGACGAAAATGACCTAAATGTTCAACCAATGACACAAAATGACACAAAATCACATATTAGATGCACAAGATTGGTTAAAAACCCTAATTGGATTAGAATAAGCCTAGGGAGGACGATAATGACCTAAATGTTCAACCAATGACACAAAATGACACAAAATCACATATTGGATGCACAAGATTGGTTAAAAACCCTAATTGAATTAGAATAAGCCTAGCGAGGACGAAAATGACCTAATTGGATTACCAATGACACAAAATCACTTATTATATGCACAAGATTGGTTAAAAACCCTAATTGGATTAGAATAAGCCTAGGGAGGACGAAAATAACCTAAATGTTCAACCAATGACACAAAATCACATATTGGATGCACAAGATTGGTTAAAAACCCTAATTGGATTAGAATAAGCCTAGCGAGGACGAAAATGACCTAATTGGATTACCAATGACACAAAATGACACAAAATCACATATTGGATGCATAAGATTGGTTACAAACCCTAATTGGATTATAATAAGCCTAGCGAGGACGAAAATGACCTAATTGGATTACCAATGACACAAAATCACTTATTATATGCACAAGATTGGTTAAAAACCCTAATTGGATTAGAATAAAACTAGGGAGGACGAAAATGACCTAAATGTGCAACCAATGACACAATCTCATATTGGATGCCCGAGATTGGTTAAAAACCCTAATTGGATTAGAACAAGCCTAGGGAGGACGAAAATGACTTAAATATTCAACCAATGACACAAAATCACATATTGGATGCACAAGATTGGTTAAAAACCCTAATTGGATTAGAATAAGCCTAGGGAGGACGAAAATGACCTAAATGTGCAACCAATGACACAAAATCACATATTGGATGCACAAGATTGGTTAAAAACCTAAATTGGATTAGAATAAGCCTAGGGAGAACGTAAATGACCTAAATGTTCAACCAATAACACAAAACAACACAAAACCACATATTGGATGCATAAGATTTGTTAAAAACCCTAATTGGATTAGAATAAGCCTAGCGAGGACGAAAATGACCAAATTGGATTACCAATGACATAAAATCACTTATTATATGCACAAGATTGGTTAAAAACCCTAATTGGATTAGAATAAGCCTAGGGAGGACGAAAATGACCTAAATGTGCAACCAATGACACAAAATCACATATTGGATGCACAAGATTGGTTAAAAACCCTAATTGGATTAGAATAAGCATAGGGAGGACGAAAATGACCTAAATGTGCAACCAATGACACAAAATCACTTATTATATGCACAAGATTGGTTAAAAACCCTAATTGGATTAGAATAAGCCTAGGGAGGACGAAAATGACCTAAATGTGCAACCAATGACACAAAATCACATATTGGATGCACAAGATTGGTTAAAAATCCTAATTGGATTAGAATAGGCCTAGGGAGGACGAAAATGACCTAAATGTTCAACCAATGATACAAAATCACATATTGGATGCACAAGATTGGTTAAAAACCCTAATTGGATTAGAATAAGCCTAGGGAGGACGAAAATGACCTAAATGTGCAACCAATGACACAAAATCACATATTGGATGCACAAGATTGGTTAAAAACCCTAATTGGATTAAAACAAGCCTAGGGATGACCAAAATGACCTAAATGTTCAACCAATGACACAAAATCACATATTGGATGCACAAGATTGGTTAAAAACCCTAATTGGATTAGAATAAGCCTAGCGAGGACGAAAATGACCTAATTGGATTACCAATAACACAAAATCACTTATTATATGCACAAGATTGGTTAAAAACCCTAATTGGATTAGAATAAGCCTAGGGAGAATGAATATGACCTAAATGTGCAACCAAAGACACAAAATCACATATTGGATGCACAAGATTGGTTAAAAACCGTAATTGGATTAGAATAAGCCTAGGGAGGACGAAAATGACCTAAATGTTCAACCAATGACACAAAATGACACAAAATCACATATTGGATGCACAAGATTGGTTAAAAACCCTAAATGGATTAGAATAAGCCTAGGGAGGATGAAAACGACCTAAATGTTCAACCAATGACACAAAATGACATATTAAATGCACAAGATTGGTTAAAAACCCTAATTGGATTAGAATAAGCCTAGGGAGGACAAAAATGACCTAAATGTTCAACCAATGACAGAAAATGACACAAAATCACATATTGGATGCACAAGATTGGTTAAAAACCCTAATTGGATTAGAATAAGCCTAGGGAGGACGAAAATGACCTAAATGTTCAACCAATGACACAAAATCACATATTGGATGCACAAGATTGGTTAAAAACCCTAATTGGATTAGAATAAGCCTAGGGACGACAAAAATGACCTAAATGATCAACCAATGACACAAAATAACACAAAATCACATATTGGATGCACATGATTGGTTAAAAACCGTAATTGCATTAGAATAAGCCTAGGGAGGACGAAAATGACCTAAATGTTCAACCAATGACACAAAATGACACAAAATCACATATTGGATGCACAAGATTGGTTAAAAACCCTAATTGGATTAGAATAAGCCTAGGGTGGACGAAAATGACCTAAATGTTCAACCAATGACACAAAATGACACAAAATCACATATTGGATGCACAAAATTGGTTAAAAACCCTAATTGGATTACAATAAGTTTAGCAAGGACGAAAATGACCTAATTGGATTACAAATGACACAAAATCACTTATTATATGCACAAGATTGGTTAAAAACCCTAATTGGATTAGAATAAGCCTAGGGAGGATGAAAATGACCTAAATGTGCAACCAATGACACAAAATAACATATTGGATTCACAAGATTGGTTAAAAACCCTAATTGGATTAGAATAAGCCGACGGAGAACGAATATGACCTAAATGTGCAACCAAAGACACAAAATCACATATTGGATGCACAAGATTGGTTAAAAACCCTAATTGGATTAGAATAAGCCTAGGGTGGACGAAAATGACCTAAATGTTCAACCAATGACACAAAATGACACAAAATCACATATTGGATGCACAAGATTGGTTAAAAACCCTAATTAGATTACAATAAGTTTAGCGAGGACGAAAATGACCTAATTGGATTACAAATGACACAAAATCACTTATTATATGCACAAGATTGGTTAAAAACCCTAATTGGATTAGAATAAGTCTAGGGAGGACGAAAATGACCTAAATGTGCAACCAATGACACAAAATCACATATTGGATGCACAAGATTGGTTAAAAACCCTAAATGGATTAGAATAAGCCTAGGGAGGACGAAAATGACCAAAATGTTCAACCAATGACACAAAATGACACAAAATCACATATTGGATGCACAAGATTGGTTAAAAACCCAAATTGGATTAGAATCAGCCTAGGGAGGACGAAAATGACCTAAATGTTCAACCAATGACACAAAATGACACAAAATCACATATTGGATGCACAAGATTGGTTAAAAACCCTAATTAGATTACAATAAGTTTAGCGAGGACGAAAATGACCTAATTGGATTACAAATGACACAAAATCACTTATTATATGCACAAGATTGGTTAAAAATCCTAATTGGATTAGAATAAGCCTAGGGAGGACGAAAATGACCTAAATGTGCAACCAATGACACAAAATCACATATTGGATGCACAAGATTGGTTAAAAACCCTAAATGGATTAAAATAAGCCTAGGGAGGACGAAAATGACCAAAATGTTCAACCAATGACACAAAATGACACAAAATCACATATTGGATGCACAAGATTGGTTAAAAACCCAAATTGGATTAGAATCAGCCTAGGGAGGACGAAAATGACCTAAATGTTCAACCAATGACACAAAATGACACAAAATCACATATTGGATGCATAAGATTGGTTAAAAACCCTAATTGGATTAGAATAAGCCTAGCGATGACGAAAATGACCTAATTGGATTACCAATGACATAAAATCACTTATTATATGCACAAGATTGGTTAAAAACCTTAATTGGATTAGAATAAGCCTAGGGAGGATGAAAATGACCTAAATGTGCAACCAATGACACAGAATAACATATTGGATTCACAAGATTGGTTAAAAACCCTAATTGGATTAGAATAAGCGTACGGAGAACGAATATGACCTAAATGTGCAACCAAAGACACAAAATCACATATTGGATGCACAAGATTGGTTAAAAACCCTAATTGGATTAGAATAAGCCTAGGGTGGACGAAAATGACCTAAATGTTCAACCAATGACACAAAATGACACAAAATCACATATTGGATGCACAAAATTGGTTAAAAACCCTAATTGGATTACAATAAGTTTAGCAAGGACGAAAATGACCTAATTGGATTACAAATGACACAAAATCACTTATTATATGCACAAGATTGGTTAAAAACCCTAATTGGATTAGAATAAGCCTAGGGAGGATGAAAATGACCTAAATGTGCAACCAATGACACAAAATAACATATTGGATTCACAAGATTGGTTAAAAACCCTAATTGGATTAGAATAAGCCGACGGAGAACGAATATGACCTAAATGTGCAACCAAAGACACAAAATCACATATTGGATGCACAAGATTGGTTAAAAACCCTAATTGGATTAGAATAAGCCTAGGGTGGACGAAAATGACCTAAATGTTCAACCAATGACACAAAATGACACAAAATCACATATTGGATGCACAAGATTGGTTAAAAACCCTAATTGGATTAGAATAAGCCTAGGGAGGATGAAAATGACCTAAATGTTCAACCAATGACACAAAATGACACAAAATCACATATTGGATGCATAAGATTGGTTAAAAACCCTAATTGGATTAGAATAAGCCTAGCGAGGACGAAAATGACCTAATTGGATTACCAATGACATAAAATCACTTATTATATGCACAAGATTGGTTAAAAACCCTAATTGGATTAGATTAAGCATAGGGAGGACGAAAATGACATAAATGTGCAACCAATGACACAAAATCACATATTGGATGCACAAGATTGGTTAAAAACCCTAATTGGATTAGAATAAGCCTAGGGAGGACGAAAATGACCTAAATGTTCAACCAATGACACAAATTGACACAAAATCACATATGGGATGCACAAGATTGGATAAAAATCCTAATTGGATTAGAATAAGCCTGGGGAGGACGAAAATGACCTAAATGTTCAACCAATGACACAAAATCACATATTGGATGCACAAGATTGGTTAAAAACCCTAATTGGATTAGAATAAGCCTAGGGAGGACGAAAATGACCTAAATTTTCAACCAATGACACAAAAACACATATTGGATGCACAATATTGGTTAAAAACCCTAATTGAATTAGAATAAGCCTAGGGAGGACGAAAATGACCTAAATGTGCAACCAATGACACAAAATCACATATTGGATGCACAAGATTGGTTAAAAACCCTAATTGGATTAGAATAAGCCTAGGGAGGACGAAAATGACCTAAATGTTCAACCAATGACACAAATTGACACAAAATCACATATTTGATGCAAGAGATTGGATAAAAATCCAAAGTGGATTAGAATAAGCCTGGGGAGGACGAAAATGACCTAAATGTTCAACCTATGACACAAAATCACATATTGGATGCACAAGATTGGTTAAAAACCCTAATTGGATTAGAATAAGCCTAGGGAGGACGAAAATGACCTAAATGTTCAACCAATAACACAAAATGACACAAAATCACATATTGGATGCATAAGATTGGTTAAAAATTCTAATTGGATTAGAATAAGCCTAGCGAGGACGAAAATGACCTAATTGGATTACCAATGACATAAAATCACTTATTATATGCACAAGATTGGTTAAAAACCCTAATTGGATTAGAATAAGCCTAGGGAGGACGAAAATGACCTAAATGTGCAACCAATGACACAAAATCACATATTGGATGCACAAGATTTGTTAAAAACCCTAATTGGATTAGAATAAGCCTAGGGAGGACCAAAATGACCTAAATGTTCAACCAATGACACAAAGTCACATATTGGATGCACCAGATTGGTTAAAAACCCTAATTGGATTAGAATAAGTCTAGCGAGGAAGAAAATGAACTTATTGGATTACCAATGACAAAAAATCACTTATTATATGCACAAGATTGGTTAAAAACCCTAATTGGATTAGAATAAGTCTAGCGAGGACGAAAATAAACTTATTGGTTTACCAATGACAAAAAATCACTTATTATATGCACAAGATTGGTTAAAAACCGTAATTGGATTAAAAGAAGCCTAGGGAGGACGAAAATGACCTAAATGTGCAACCAATGACACAAAAACACATATTGGATGCACAAGATTGGTTAAAAACCCAAATTGGTTTAAAATAAGCCTAGGGAGGACGCAAATGACCTAAATGTTCAACCAATGACACAAAATGACACAAAATCACTTATTGGATGCATAAGATTGGTCAAAAACCCTAATTGGATTAGAATAAGCCTAGCGAGGACGAAAATGACCTAAATGTTCAACCAATTACACAAAATGACACAAAATCACATATTGGATGCATAAGATTGGTTAAAAACCCTAATTGGATTAGAATAAGCCTAGCGAGGACGAAAATGACATAATTGGATTACCAATGACATAAAATCACTTATTATATGCACAAGATTGGTTAAAAACCCTAATTGGATTAGAATAAGCCTAGGGAGGACGAAAATGACCTAAATGTGCAACCAATGACACAAAATCACATATTGGATGCACAAGATTGGTTAAAAACCCTAATTGGATTAGAATAAGCCTAGGCAGGACGAAAATGACCTAAATGTTCAACCAATGACACAAATTGACACAAAATCACATATTGGATGCACAAGATTGGATAAAAATCCTAAGTGGATTAGAATAAGCCTGGGGAGGACGAAAATGACCTAAATGTTCAACCTATGACACAAAATGACACAAAATCACATATTGGATGCATAAGATTGGTTAAAAACCCTAATTGGATTAGAATAAGCCTAGCGAGGACGAAAATGACCTAATTGGATTACCAATGACATAAAATCACTTATTATATGCACAAGATTGGTTAAAAACCCTAATTGAATTAGAATAAGCCTAGGGAGGACGAAAATGACCTAAATGTGCAACCAATGACACAAAATCACATATTGGATGCACAAGATTGGTTAAAAACCCTAATTGGATTACAATAAGCCTAGCGAGGACGAAAATGACCTAATTGGATTACCAATGACACAAAATGACACAAAATCACATATTGGATGCCTAAGATTGGTTAAAAACCCTAATAGGATTAGAATAACCCTAACGAGGACGAAAATGACCTAATTGGATTACCAATGACACAAAATCACTTATTATATGCACAAGATTGGTTAAAAACCCTAATTGGATTAGAATAAGCCTAGGGAGGACGAAAATGACCTAAATGTGCAACCAATGACACAAAATCACATATTGGATGCACAAGATTGGTTAAAAACCCTAATTGGATTAAAATAAGCCTAGGGACGACGAAAATGACCTAAATGTTCAACCAATGACACAAAATGACACGAAATCACATATTGGATGCACAAGATTGGTTAAAAACCCTAATTGGATTAGAATAAGCCTAGGGAGGACGAAAATGACCTAAATGTGCAACCAATGACACAAAATCACATATTGGATGCACAAGATTGGTTAAAAAACCTAATTGGATTAGAATAAGCGTAGGGAGAACGAATATGACCTAAATGTGCAACCAAAGACACAAAATCACATATTGGATGCACAAGATTGGTTAAAAACCGTAATTGGATTAGAATAAGCCTAGGGAGGACGAAAATGACCTAAATGTTCAACCAATGACACAAAATGACACAAAATCACATATTGGATGCACAAGATTGCTTAAAAACCCTAATTGGATTAGAATAAGCCAAGGGAGGACGAAAATGACCTAAATGTTCAACCAATGACACAAAATGACACAAAATCACATATTGGATGCACAAGATTGGTTAAAAACCCTAATTGGATTAGAATAAGCCTAGGGAGGACGAAAATGACCTAAATGTTCAATCAATGATACAAAATGACACAAAATCACATATTGGATGCACAAGATTTGTTAAAAACCCTAATTGGATAAGAATAACCCAAGGGAGGACGAAAATGACCTAAATGTTCAACCAATTACATAAAATCACATATTGGATGCTCAAGATTGGTTAAAAACCCTAATTGAATTAGATTAAGCCTAGGGAGGACGAAAATGACCTAAATGTTCAACCAATGACACAAAATGACACAAAATCACATATTGGATGCACAAGATTGGTTAAAAACCCTAATTGGATTAGAATAAGCCTAGGGAGGACGAAAATGACCTAAATGTTCAACCAATGACACAAAATGACACAAAATCACATATTGGATGCACAAGATTGGTTAAAAACCCTAATTGGATTAGAATAAGCCTAGGGAGGACGAAAATGACCTAAATGTTCAACCAATGACACAAAATGACACAAAATCACATATTAGATGCACCAAATTGGGTAAAAACGCTAATTGGAATAGAATAAGCCTAGGGAGGACGAAAATGACATAAATGTTCAACCAATGACACAAAAACACATATTGGATGCACAAGATTGGTTAAAAACCATAATTGGATTAGAATAAGCCTAGGGAGGACAAAAATGACCTAAATGACACAAAATGACACAAAATCACATATTGGATGCACAAGATTAGTTAAAAACCCTAATTGGATTAGAATAAGCCTAGGGAGGACGAAAATGACCTAAATGTTCAACCAATGACACAAAATGACACAAAATCACATATTCGATGCACAAGATTGGTTAAAAACCTTAATTGGATTAGAATAAACCTAGGGAGGAGGAAAATGACCTAAATGTTCAACCAATGACACAAAATGACACAAAATCACATATTGGATGCACAAGATTGGTTAAAAACCCTAATTGGATTAGAATAAGCCTAGGGAGGACGAAAATGACCTAAATGTTCAACCAATGACACAAAATGACACAAAATCACATATTGGATGCACAAGATTAGTTAAAAACCCTAATTGGATTTGAATAAGCCTAGTGAGGACGAAAATGACCTAATTGAATTACCAATGACACAAAATCACTTATTATATGCACAAGATTGGTTAAAAACCCTAATTGGATTAGAATAAGCCTAGCGAGGACGAAAATGACCTAATTGGATTACCAATAACACAAAATCACTTATTATATGCACAAGATTGGTTAAAAACCCTAATTGGATTAGAATAAGCCTAGGGAGAATGAATATGACCTAAATGTGCAACCAAAGACACAAAATCACATATTGGATGCACAAGATTGGTTAAAAACCCTAATTGGATTAGAATAAGCCTAGGGAGGACGAAAATGACCTAAATGTTCAACCAATGACACAAAATGACACAAAATCACATATTGGATGCACAAGATTGGTTAAAAACCCTAATTGGATTAGAATAAGCCTAGCGAGGACGAAAATGACCTAAATGTTCAACCAATAACACAAAATGACACAAAATCACATATTGGATGCATAAGATTGGTTAAAAATTCTAATTGGATTAGAATAAGCCTAGCGAGGACGAAAATCACCTAATTGGATTACCAATGACATAAAATCACTTATTATATGCACAAGATTGGTTAAAAACCCTAATTGGATTAGAATAAGCCTAGGGAGGACGAAAATGACCTAAATGTGCAACCAATGACACAAAATCACATATTGGATGCACAAGATTGGTTAAAAACCCTAATTGGATTAGAATAAGCCTAGGGAGGACGAAAATGACGTCAATGTGCAACCAATGACACAAAATCACATATTGGATGCATAAGATTGGTTAAAAACCCTAATTAGATTAGAATAAGCCTAGGGAGGACGAAAATGGCCTAAATGTTCAACCAATAACACAAAATGACACAAAATCACATATTGGATGCATAAGATTGGTTAAAAATTCTACTTGGATTAGCATAAGCCTAGCGAGGACGAAAATGACCTAATTGGATTACCAATGACATAAAATCACTTATTATATGCACAAGATTGGTTAAAAACCCTAATTGGATTAGAATAAGCCTAGGGAGGACGAAAATGACCTAAATGTGCAACCAATGACACAAAATCACATATTGGATGCACAAGATTGGTTAAAAACCCTAATTGGATTAGAATAAGCCTAGGGAGGACGAAAATGACATAAATGTGCAACCAATGACACAAAATCACATATTGGATGCACAAGATTGGTTAAAAACCCTAATTGGATTAGAATAAGCCTAGGGAGGACGAAAATGACCTAATTGGATTACCAATGACATAAAATCACTTATTATATGCACAAGATTGGTTAAAAACCCTAATTGGATTAGAATAAGCCTAGGGAGGACAAAAATGACCTAAATGTGCAACCAATGACACAAAATAACATATTGGATGCACAAGATTGGTTAAAAACCCTAATTGGATTAGAATAAGCCTAGGGAGGACGAAAATGACCTAAATGTGCAACCAATGACACAAAATGACACAAAATCACATATTGGATGCACAAGATTGGTTAAAAACCCAAATTGGTTTAAAATAAGCCTAGGGAGGACGAAAATGACCTAAATGTTCAACCAATGACACAAAATGACACAAAATCACATATTGGATGCATAAGATTGGTCAAAAACCATAATTGGATTAGAATAAGCCTAGCGAGGACGAAAATGACCTAAATGTTCAACCAATGACACAAAATGACACAAAATCACATATTGGATGCATAAGATTGGTTAAAAACCCTAATTGGATTAGAATAAGCCTAGCGAGGACGAAAATGACCTAATTGGATTACCAATGACATAAAATCACTTATTATATGCACAAGATTGGTTAAAAACCCTAATTGGATTAGAATAAGCCTAGGGAGGATGAAAATGACCTAAATGTGCAACCAATGACACAGAATAACATATTGGATTCACAAGATTGGTTAAAAATCCTAATTGGATTAGAATAAGCCTACGGAGAACGAATATGACCTAAATGTGCAACCAAAGACACAAAATCACATATTGGATGCACAAGATTGGTTAAAAACCCTAATTGGATTAGAATAAGCCTAGGGTGGACGAAAATGACCTAAATGTTCAACCAATGACACAAAATGACACAAAACCACATATTGGATGCACAAGATTGGTTAAAAACCCTAATTGGATTACAATAAGTTTAGCGAGGACGAAAATGACCTAATTGGATTACAAATGACACAAAATCACTTATTATATGCACAAGATTGGTTAAAAACCCTAATTGGATTAGAATAAGCCTAGGGAGGATGAAAATGACCTAAATGTGCAACCAATGACACAAAATAACATATTGGATTCACAAGATTGGTTAAAAACCCTAATTGGATTAGAATAAGCCGACGGAGAACGAATATGACCTAAATGTGCAACCAAAGACACAAAATCACATATTGGATGCACAAGATTGGTTAAAAACCCTAATTGGATTAGAATAAGCCTAGGGTGGACGAAAATGACCTAAATGTTCAACCAATGACACAAAATGACACAAAATCACATATTGGATGCACAAGATTGGTTAAAAACCCTAATTAGATTACAATAAGTTTAGCGAGGACGAAAATGACCTAATTGGATTACAAATGACACAAAATCACTTATTATATGCACAAGATTGGTTAAAAATCCTAATTGGATTAGAATAAGCCTAGGGAGGACGAAAATGACCTAAATGTGCAACCAATGACACAAAATCACATATTGGATGCACAAGATTGGTTAAAAACCCTAAATGGATTAAAATAAGCCTAGGGAGGACGAAAATGACCAAAATGTTCAACCAATGACACAAAATGACACAAAATCACATATTGGATGCACAAGATTGGTTAAAAACCCAAATTGGATTAGAATCAGCCTAGGGAGGACGAAAATGACCTAAATGTTCAACCAATGACACAAAATGACACAAAATCACATATTGGATGCATAAGATTGGTTAAAAACCCTAATTGGATTAGAATAAGCCTAGCGAGGACGAAAATGACCTAATTGGATTACCAATGACATAAAATCACTTATTATGTGCACAAGATTGGTTAAAAACCTTAATTGGATTATAATAAGCCTAGGGAGGATGAAAATGACCTAAATGTGCAACCAATGACACAGAATAACATATTGGATTCACAAGATTGGTTAAAAACCCTAATTGGATTAGAATAAGCCTACGGAGAACGAATATGACCTAAATGTGCAACCAAAGACACAAAATCACATATTGGATGCACAAGATTGGTTAAAAACCCTAATTGGATTAGAATAAGCCTAGGGTGGACGAAAATGACCTAAATGTTCAACCAATGACACAAAATGACACAAAATCACATATTGGTTGCACAAGATTGGTTAAAAACCCTAATTGGATTAGAATAAGCCTAGGGAGGACGAAAATGACCTAAATGTTCAACCAATGACACAAAATGACACAAAATCACATATTGGATGCACAAGATTGGTTAAAAACCCTAATTGGGTTAGAATAAGCCTAAGGGGGACGAAAATGACCTAAATGTTTAATCAATGACACAAAATCACATATTGGATGCACAAGATTGGTTAAAAACCCTAATTCGATTAGAATAAGCCTAGGGAGGACGAAAATGACCTAAATGTTCAACCAATGACACAAAATCACATATTGGATGCACAAGATTGGTTAAAAACCCTAATTGGATTAGAATAAGCCTAGGGAGGACGAAAATGACGTAAATGTTCAACCAATGACACAAAATCACATATTGGATCCACAGGATTGGTTAAAAACCCTAATTGGATTAGAATAAGCCTAGCGAGGACGAAAATGACCTAATTGTATTACCAATGACACAAAATCACTTATTATATGCACAAGATTGGTTAAAAACCCTAATTGGATTAGAATAAGCCTAGGGAGGACGAAAATGACCTAAATGTGCAACCAATGACACAAAATCACATATTGGATGCACAAGATTGGTTAAAAACCCTAATTGGATTGGAATAAGCCTAGGGAGGACGAAAATGACCTAAATGTTCAACCAATGACACAAAATGACACAAAATCACATATTGGATGCACAAGATTGGTTAAAAACCCTAATTGGATTAGAATAAGCCTAGCGAGGACGAAAATGACATAATTGGATTACCAATGACACAAAATCACTTATTATATGCACAAGATTGGTTAAAAACCCTAATTGGATTAGAATAAGCCTAGGGAGGACGAAAATGACCTAAATGTGCAACCAATGACACAAAATCACATATTGGATGCACAAGATTGGTTAAAAACCCTAAATTGATTAGAATAAGCCTAGGGAGGACGAAAATGACCTAAATGTTCACCCAATGACACAAAATCACATATTGGATGCACAAGATTGGTTAAAAACCCTAATTGGATTAGAATAAGCCTAGGGAGGACGAAAATGACCTAAATGTGCAACCAATGACACAAAATCACATATTGGATGCATAAGATTGATTAAAAACCCTAATTGGATTAGAATAAGCCGAGGGAGGACGAAAATGACCTAAATGTTCAACCAATGACACAAAATCACATATTGGATGCATAAGATTTGTTAAAAACCCTAATTGGATTAGAATAAGCCTAGCGAGGACGAAAATGACCTAATTGGATTACCAATGACATAAAATCACTTATTATATGCACAAGATTGGTTAAAAACCCTAATTGGATTAGAATAAGCCTAGGGAGGACGAAAATGACCTAAATGTGCAACCAATGACACAAAATCACATATTGGATGCACAAGATTGGTTAAAAACCCTAATTGGATTAGAATAAGCCTAGGGAGGACGAGAATGACCTAAATGTGCAACCAATGACACAAAATCACATATTGGATGCATAAGATTGGTTAAAAATCTTAATTGGATTAGAATAAGCCTAGCGAGGACGAAATTTGCCTAAATGTTCAACCAATGACACAAAATCACATATTGGATGCACAAGATTGGTTAAAAACCCTAATTGGATTAGAATAAGCCTAGGGAGGACGAAAATGACCTAAATGTGCAACCAATGACACAAAATCACATATTGGATGCACAAGATTGGTTAAAAACCTAAATTGGATTAGAATAAGCCTAGGGAGAACGTAAATGACCTAAATGTTCAACCAATAACACAAAACAACACAAAACCACATATTGGATGCATAAGATTTGTTAAAAACCCTAATTGGATTAGAATAAGCCTAGCGAGGACGAAAATGACCAAATTGGATTACCAATGACATAAAATCACTTATTATATGCACAAGATTGGTTAAAAACCCTAATTGGATTAGAATAAGCCTAGGGAGGACGAAAATGACCTAAATGTGCAACCAATGACACAAAATCACATATTGGATGCACAAGATTGGTTAAAAACCCTAATTGGATTACAATAAGCCTAGGGATGACGAAAATGACCTAAATGTGCAACCAATGACACAAAATCACATATTGGATGCACAAGATTGGTTAAAAACCCTAATTGGATTAGAATAAGCATAGGGACGACCAAAATGACCTAAATGTTCAACCAATGACACAAAATCACATATTGGATGCACAAGATTGGTTAAAAACCCTAATTGGATTAGAATAAGTTTAGCGAGGACGAAAATGACCTAATTGGATTACAAATGACACAAAATCACATATTGGATGCACAAGATAGGTTAAAAACCCTAATTGGATTAAAATAAGCCTAGGGAGGACGAAAATGACCTAAATGTGCAACCAATGACACCAAATCACATATTGATGCACAAGATTGGTTAAAAACCATAAATGGACTAGAATAAGCCTCTAGAGGACGAACATGACCAAAATTTCAACCAATGACACAAAATAACACAAAATCGCATATTGGATGCAGAAGATTAATTAAAAACCCTAATTGGATTTGAATAAGCCTAGTGAGGACGAAAATGACCTAATTGAATTACCAATGACACAAAATCACTTATTATATGCACAAGATTGGTTAAAAACCCTAATTGGATTAGAATAAGCCTAGGGAGGACGAAAATGACCTAAATGTGCAACCAATGACACAAAATCACATATTGGATGCACAAGATTGGTTAAAAACCCTAATTGGATTAGAATAAGCCTAGGGAGGACGAAAATGACCTAAATGTTCAACCAATGACACAAAATGACACAAAATCACATATTGGATGCACAAGATTGGTTAAAAACCCTAACTGGATTAGAATAAGCATAGGGAGGACGAAAAAGACCTAAATGTTCAATCAATGACACAAAATCACATATTGGATGCACAAGATTGGTTAAAAACCCTAATTGGATTAGAATAAGCCTAGGGAGGACGAAAATGACCTAAATGTTCAACCAATGACACAAAATGACACAAAATCACATATTGGATGCACAAGATTAGTTAAAAACCCTAATTGGATTTGAATAAGCCTAGTGAGGACGAAAATGACCTAATTGAATTACCAATGACACAAAATCACTTATTATATGCACAAGATTGGTTAAAAACCCTAATTGGATTAGAATAAGCCTAGCGAGGACGAAAATGACCTAATTGGATTACCAATAACACAAAATCACTTATTATATGCACAAGATTGGTTAAAAACCCTAATTGGATTAGAATAAGCCTAGGGAGAATGAATATGACCTAAATGTGCAACCAAAGACACAAAATCACATATTGGATGCACAAGATTGGTTAAAAACCCTAATTGGATTAGAATAAGCCTAGGGTGGACGAAAATGACCTAAATGTTCAACCAATGACACAAAATGACACAAAATCACATATTGGATGCACAAGATTGGTTAAAAACCCTAATTGGATTACAATAAGTTTAGCGAGGACGAAAATGACCTAATTGGATTACAAATGACACAAAATCACTTATTATATGCACAAGATTGGTTAAAAACCCTAATTGGATTAGAATAAGCCTAGCGAGGACGAAAATGGACTAATTGGATTACCAATAACACAAAATCACTTATTATATGCACAAGATTGGTTAAAAACCCTAATTGGATTAGAATAAGCCTAGGGAGAATGAATATGACCTAAATGTGCAACCAAAGACACAAAATCACATATTGGATGCACAAGATTGGTTAAAAACCGTAATTGGATTAGAATAAGTTTAGGGAGGACGAAAATGACCTAAATGTTCAACCAATGACACAAAATGACACAAAATCACATATTAGATGCACAAGATTGGTTAAAAACCCTAATTGGATAAGAATAAGCCTAGGGAGGACGAAAATGACCTAAATGTGCAACCAATGACACAAAATCACATATTGGATGCACAAGATTGGTTTAAAA
>JBBPBQ010000006.1:3789894-3813950 GCA_037974755.1 Cicer yamashitae
GAATATGACCTAAATGTGCAACCAAAGACACAAAATCACATATTGGATGCACAAGATTGGTTAAAAACCCTAATTGGATTAGAATAAGCCTAGGGTGGACGAAAATGACCTAAATGTTCAACCAATGACACAAAATGACACAAAATCACATATTGGATGCACAAGATTGGTTACAAACCCTAATTGGATTAGAATAAGCCTAGGGAGGACGAAAATGACCTAAATGTTCAACCAATGACACAAAATCACATATTGGATGCACAAGATTGGTTAAAAACCCTAATTGGATTAGAATAAGCCTAGCGAGGACAAAAATGACCTAATTGGATTACCAATGACAAAAAATCACTTATTATATGCACAAGATTGGTTAAAAACCCTAATTGGATTAGAATAAGCCTAGGGAGGACGAAAATGACCTAAATGTGCAACCAATGACACAAAATCACATATTGGATGCACAAGATTGGTTAAAAACCCTAAATGGATTAGAATAAGCCTAGAGAAGACGAAAATGACCAAAATGTTCAACCAATGACACAAAATGACACAAAATCACATATTGGATGCACAAGATTGGTTAAAAACCCAAATTGGGTGAGAATAAGCCTAGGGAGGACGAAAATGACCTAATTGGATTACCAATGACAAAAAATCACCTATTATATGCACAAGATTGGATAAAAACCCTAATTGGATTAGAATAAGCCTAGGGAGGACGAAAATGACCTAAATGTGCAACCAATGACACAAAATCACATATTGGAATCACAAGATTAGTTAAAAACCCTAATTGGATTAGAATAAGCCTAGCGAGGACGAAAATGACCTAATTGGATTACCAATGACATAAAATCACTTATTATATGCACAAGATTGGTTAAAAACCCTAAATGGATTAGAATAAGCCTAGCGAGGACGAAAATGACCAAAATGTTCAACCAATGACAAAAAATGACACAAAATCACATATTGGATGCACAAGATTGGTTAAAAACCCAAATTGGGTGAGAATAAGCCTAGGGAGGACGAAAATGACCTAATTGGATTACCAATGACAAAAAATCACTTATTATATGCACAAGATTGGTTAAAAACCCTAATTGGATTAGAATAAGCCTAGGGAGGACGAAAATGACCTAAATGTGCAACCAATGACACAAAATCACATATTGGATGCACAAGGTTGGTTAAAAACCCTAATTGGATTAGAATAAGCCTTGCGAGGACGAAAATGACCTAATTGGATTACCAATGACATAAAATCACTTATTATATGCACAAGATTGGTTAAAAACCCTAATTGGATTAGAATAAGCCTAGGGAGGACGAAAATGACCTAAATGTGCAACCAATGACACAAAATCACATATTGGATGCACAAGATTGGTTAAAAACCCTAATTGGATTAGAATTAGCCTAGGGAGGACGAAAATGACCTAAATGTGCAACCAATGACACAAAATCACATATTGGATGCACAAGATTGGTTAAAAACCCTAATTGGATTAGAATAAGCCTAGGGAGGACGAAAATGACCTAAATGATCAACCAATGACACAAAATGACACAAAATCACATATTGGATGCACAAGATTGTTTAAAAACCCTAATTGGATTAGAATAAGCCTAGCGAGGACGAAAATGACCTAATTGGATTACCAATGACACAAAATCACTTATTATATGCACAAGATTGGTTAAAAACCCTAATTGGATTAAAATAAGCCTAGGGAGGACGAAAATGATCTAAATGTGCAACCAATGACACAAAATCACATATTGGATGCACAAGATTGGTTAAAAACCCTAATTGGATTAGAATAAGCCTAGGGAGGACAAAAATGACCTAAGTGTGCAACCAATGACACAAAATGACACAAAATCACATATTGGATGCACAAGATTGGTTAAAAACCCTAATTGGATTAGAATAAGCCTAGGGAGGACGAAAATGACCTAAATGTGCAACCAATGACACAAAATCACATATTGGATGCATAAGATTGATTAAAAACCCTAATTGGATTAGAATAAGCCGAGGGAGGACGAAAATGACCTAAATGTTCAACCAATGACACAAAATCACATATTGGATGCATAAGATTTGTTAAAAACCCTAATTGGATTAGAATAAGCCTAGCGAGGACGAAAATGACCTAATTGGATTACCAATGACATAAAATCACTTATTATATGCACAAGATTGGTTAAAAACCCTAATTGGATTAGAATAAGCCTAGGGAGGACGAAAATGACCTAAATGTGCAACCAATGACACAAAATCACATATTGGATGCACAAGATTGGTTAAAAACCCTAATTGGATTAGAATAAGCCTAGGGAGGACGAAAATTACCTAAATGTGCAACCAATGACACAAAATCACATATTCGATGCACAAGATTGGTTAAAAACCCTAATTGGATTAGAATAAGCCTAGGTAGTACGAAAATGACTTAAATGTTCAACCAATGACACAAAATCACATATTGGATGCACAAGAGTCGTTAAAAACCCTAATTGGATTAGAATAAGCCTAGGGAGGACAAAAATGACCTAAATGTGCAACCAATGACACAAAATCACATATTGGATGCACAAGATTGGTTAAAAACCCTAATTGGATTAGAATAAGCCTAGGGAGGACGAAAATGACTTAAATGTTCAACCAATGACACAAAATGACACAAAATCACATATTGGATGCACAAGATTGGTTAAAAACCCTAATTAGATTACAATAAGTTTAGCGAGGACGAAAATGACCTAATTGGATTACAAATGACACAAAATCACTTATTATATGCACAAGATTGGTTAAAAACCCTAATTGGATTAGAATAAGCCTAGGGAGGATGAAAATGACCTAAATGTGCAACCAATGACACAAAATAACATATTGGATTCACAAGATTGGTTAAAAACCCTAATTGGATTAGAATAAGCCGACGGAGAACGAATATGACCTAAATGTGCAACCAAAGACACAAAATCACATATTGGATGCACAAGATTGGTTAAAAACCCTAATTGGATTAGAATAAGCCTAGGGTGGACGAAAATGACCTAAATGTTCAACCAATGACACAAAATGACACAAAATCACATATTGGATGCACAAGATTGGTTAAAAACCCTAATTGGATTACAATAAGTTTAGCGAGGACGAAAATGACCTAATTGGATTACAAATGACACAAAATCACTTATTATATGCACAAGATTGGTTAAAAACCCTAATTGGATTAGAATAAGCCTAGCGAGGACGAAAATGACCTAATTGGATTACCAATAACACAAAATCACTTATTATATGCACAAGATTGGTTAAAAACCCTAATTGGATTAGAATAAGCCTAGGGAGAATGAATATGACCTAAATGTGCAACCAAAGACACAAAATCACATATTGGATGCACAAGATTGGTTAAAAACCGTAATTGGATTAGAATAAGCCTAGGGAGGACGAAAATGACCTAAATGTTCAACCAATGACACAAAATGACACAAAATCACATATTAGATGCACAAGATTGGTTAAAAACCCTAATTGGATAAGAATAAGCCTAGGGAGGACGAAAATGACCTAAATGTGCAACCAATGACACAAAATCACATATTGGATGCACAAGATTGGTTTAAAAACCTAATTGGATTAGAATAATCCTAGGGAGGACGAAAATGACTTAAATGTTCAACCAATGACACAAAATCACATATTGGATGCACAAGATTGGTTAAAAACCCTAATTAGATTACAATAAGTTTAGCAAGGACGAAAATGACCTAATTTGATTACAAATGACACAAAATCACTTATTATATGCACAAGATTGGTTAAAAACCCTAATTGGATTAGAATAAGCCTAGGGAGGATGAAAATGACCTAAATGTGCAACCAATGACACAAAATAACATATTGGATTCACAAGATTGGTTAAAAACCCTAATTGGATTAGAATAAGCCTACGGAGAACGAATATGACCTAAATGTGCAACCAAAGACACAAAATCACATATTGGATGCACAAGATTGGTTAAAAACCCTAATTGGATTAGAATAAGCCTAGGGTGGACGAAAATGACCTAAATGTTCAACCAATGACACAAAATGACACAAAACCACATATTGGATGCACAAGATTGGTTAAAAACCCTAATTGGATTACAATAAGTTTAGCGAGGACGAAAATGACCTAATTGGATTACAAATGACACAAAATCACTTATTATATGCACAAGATTGGTTAAAAACCCTTATTGGATTAGAATAAGCCTAGGGAGGATGAAAATGACCTAAATGTGCAACCAATGACACAGAATAACATATTGGATTCACAAGATTGGTTAAAAACCCTAATTGGATTAGAATAAGCCTACGGAGAACGAATATGACCTAAATGTGCAACCAAAGACACAAAATCACATATTGGATGCACAAGATTGGTTAAAAACCCTAATTGGATTAGAATAAGCCTAGGGTGGACGAAAATGACCTAAATGTTCAACCAATGACACAAAATGACACAAAATCACATATTGGATGCACAAAATTGGTTAAAAACCCTAATTGGATTACAATAAGTTTAGCAAGGACGAAAATGACCTAATTGGATTACAAATGACACAAAATCACTTATTATATGCACAAGATTGGTTAAAAACCCTAATTGGATTAGAATAAGCCTAGGGAGGATGAAAATGACCTAAATGTGCAACCAATGACACAAAATAACATATTGGATTCACAAGATTGGTTAAAAACCCTAATTGGATTAGAATAAGCCGACGGAGAACGAATATGACCTAAATGTGCAACCAAAGACACAAAATCACATATTGGATGCACAAGATTGGTTAAAAACCCTAATTGGATTAGAATAAGCCTAGGGTGGACGAAAATGACCTAAATGTTCAACCAATGACACAAAATGACACAAAATCACATATTGGATGCACAAGATTGGTTAAAAACCCTAATTGGATTAGAATAAGCCTAGGGAGGATGAAAATGACCTAAATGTTCAACCAATGACACAAAATGACACAAAATCAAATATTGGATGCACAAGATTGGTTAAAAACCCTAATTGGATTAGAAGAAGCCTAGGGAGGACGAAAATGACCTAAATGTTCAACCAATGACACAAAATCACATATTGGATGCACAAGATTGGTTGAAAACCCTAATTGGATTAGAATAAGCCTAGGGAGGACGAAAATGACCTAAATGTTCAACCAATGACACAAAATGTCACAAAATGACACAAAATGACACAAAGTCAGATATTGGATGCACAAGATTGGTTAAAAACCCTAATTGGATTAGAATAAGCCTAGGGAGGACGAAAATGACCTAAATGTTCAACCAATGACACAAAATGACACAAAATCACATATTGGATGCACAAGATTGGTTAAAAACCCTAATTGGATTAGAATAAGCCTAGCGAGGACGAAAATGACCTAATTGGATTACAAATGACACAAAATCACTTATTATATGCACAAGATTGGTTAAAAACCCTAATTGGATTAGAATAAGCCTAGGGAGGACGAAAATGACCTAAATGTGCAACCAATGACACAAAATCACATATTGGATGCACAAGATTGGTTAAAAACCCTAAATGGATTAGAATAAGCCTAGAGAAGACGAAAATGACCAAAATGTTCAACCAATGACACAAAATGACACAAAATCACATATTGGATGCACAAGATTGGTTAAAAACCCAAATTGGGTGAGAATAAGCCTAGGGAGGACGAAAATGACCTAATTGGATTACCAATGACAAAAAATCACTTATTATATGCACAAGATTGGTTAAAAACCCTAATTGGATTAGAATAATCATAGGGAGGACGAAAATGACCTAAATGTGCAACCAATGACACAAAATCACATATTGGATGCACAAGATTGGTTAAAAACCCTAATTGGATTAGAATAAGTCTAGGGAGGACGAAAATGACCTAAATGTGCAACCAATGACACAAAATCACATATTGGATGCACAAGATTGGTTAAAAACCCTAAATGGATTAGAATAAGCCTAGGGAGGACGAAAATGACCAAAATGTTCAACCAATGACACAAAATCACATATTGGATGCACAAGATTGGTTAAAAACCCTAATTGGATTAGAATAAGCCTAGAGAGGACGAAAATGACCTAAATGTTCAACCAATGACACAAAATCACATATTGGATGCACAAGATTGGTTAAAAACCCTAATTGGATTAGAATAAGCTTAGGGAGGACGAAAATGACTTAAATGTTCAACCAATGACACAAAATGACACAAAATCACATATTGGATGCACAAGATTGGTTAAAAACCCTAATTGGATTAGAATAAGCCTAGGGAGGACGAAAATGACCAAAATGTTCAACTGATGACACAAAATCACATATTGGATGCACAAGATTGGTTAAAAACCCTAATTGGATTAGAATAAGCCTAGGGAGGACGAAAATGACCTAAATGTTCAACCAATGACACAAAATGACACAAAATCACATATTGGATGCACAAGATTGGTTAAAAACCCTAATTGGATTAGAATAAGCCTAGGGAGGACGAAAATGACCTAAATGTTCAACCAATGACACAAAATGACACAAAATCACATATTGGATGCACAAGATTGGTTAAAAACCTTAATTGGATTAGAATAAGCCTAGGGAGGACGAATATGACCTAAATGTTCAACCAATGACACAAAATGACACAAAATCACATATTGGATGCACAAGATTGGTTAAAAACCCTAATTGGATTAGAATAAGCCTAGGGAGGACGAAAATGACCTAAATGTTCAACCAATGACACAAAATGACACAAAATCACATATTGGATGCACAAGATTGGTTAAAAATCCTAATTGGATTAAAATAACCCTAGGGAGGACGAAAATGACCTAAATGTTGAACCAATGACACAAAATGACACAAAATCACATATTGGATGCAGAAGATTGGTTAAAAACCCTAAATGGAATAGAATAAGCCTAGGGAGGACGAAAATGAACTAAATGTTCAACCAATGACACAAAATCACATATTGGATGCACAAGATTGGTTAAAAACCCTAATTGGATTAGAATAAGCCTAGGGAGGACGAAAATGACCTAAATGTTCAACCAATGACACAAAATGACACAAAATCACATATTGGATGCACAAGATTGGTTAAAAACCCTAATTGGATTAGAATAAGCCTAGGGAGGACGAAAATGACCTAATTGGATTACAAATGACACAAAATCACATATTGGATGCACAAGATTGGTTAAAAACCCTAATTGGATTAGAATAAGCCTAGGGAGGACGAAAATGACCTAAATGTTCAACCAATGACACAAAATGACACAAAATCACATATTGGATGCACAAGATTGGTTAAAAACCCTAATTGGATTAGAATAAGCCTAGGGACGACAAAAATGACCTGAATGTTCAACCAATGACACAAAATGACACAAAATCACATATTGGATGCACAAGATTGGTTAAAAACCGTAATTGGATTAGAATAAGCCTAGGGAGGACGAAAATGACCTAAATGTTCAACCAATAACACAAAATGACACAAAATCACATATTGGATGCACAAGATTGGTTAAAAACCCTAATTGGATTAGAATAAGCCTAGGGAGGACAAAAATGACCTAAATGTTCAACCAATGACACAAAATCACATATTGGATGCACAAGATTAGTTAAAAACCCTAATTGGATTAGAATAAGCCTAGGGAGGACGAAAATGACCTAAATGTTCAACCAATGACACAAAATGACACAAAATCACATATTCGATGCACAAGATTGGTTAAAAACCTTAATTGGATTAGAATAAACCTAGGGAGGAGGAAAATGACCTAAATGTTCAACCAATGACACAAAATGACACAAAATCACATATTGGATGCACAAGATTGGTTAAAAACCCTAATTGGATTAGAATAAGCCTAGGGAGGACGAAAATGACCTAAATGTTCAACCAATGACACAAAATGACACAAAATCACATATTGGATGCACAAGATTAGTTAAAAACCCTAATTGGATTTGAATAAGCCTAGTGAGGACGAAAATGACCTAATTGAATTACCAATGACACAAAATCACTTATTATATGCACAAGATTGGTTAAAAACCCTAATTGGATTAGAATAAGCCTAGCGAGGACGAAAATGACCTAATTGGATTACCAATAACACAAAATCACTTATTATATGCACAAGATTGGTTAAAAACCCTAATTGGATTAGAATAAGCCTAGGGAGAATGAATATGACCTAAATGTGCAACCAAAGACACAAAATCACATATTGGATGCACAAGATTGGTTAAAAACCCTAATTGGATTAGAATAAGCCTAGGGTGGACGAAAATGACCTAAATGTTCAACCAATGACACAAAATGACACAAAATCACATATTGGATGCACAAGATTGGTTAAAAACCCTAATTGGATTACAATAAGTTTAGCGAGGACGAAAATGACCTAATTGGATTACAAATGACACAAAATCACTTATTATATGCACAAGATTGGTTAAAAACCCTAATTGGATTAGAATAAGCCTAGCGAGGACGAAAATGACCTAATTGGATTACCGATAACACAAAATCACTTATTATATGCACAAGATTGGTTAAAAACCCTAATTGGATTAGAATAAGCCTAGGGAGAATGAATATGACCTAAATGTGCAACCAAAGACACAAAATCACATATTGGATGCACAAGATTGGTTAAAAACCGTAATTGGATTAGAATAAGCCCAGGGAGGACGAAAATGACCTAAATGTTCAACCAATGACACAAAATGACACAAAATCACATATTAGATGCACAAGATTGGTTAAAAACCCTAATTGGATAAGAATAAGCATAGGGAGGACGAAAATGACCTAAATGTGCAACCAATGACATAAAATCACATATTGGATGCACAAGATTGGTTTAAAACCCTAATTGGATTAGAATAAGCCTAGGGAGGACGAAAATGACTTAAATGTTCAACCAATGACACAAAATGACACAAAATCACATATTGGATGCACAAGATTGGTTAAAAACCCTAATTAGATTACAATAAGTTTAGCGAGGACGAAAATGACCTAATTGGATTACAAATGACACAAAATCACTTATTATATGCACAAGATTGGTTAAAAATCATAATTGGATTAGAATAAGCCTAGGGAGGACGAAAATGACCTAAATGTGCAACCAATGACACAAAATCACATATTGGATGCACAAGATTGGTTAAAAACCCTAAATGGATTAGAATAAGCCTAGGGAGGACGAAAATGACCAAAATGTTCAACCAATGACACAAAATCACATATTGGATGCACAAGATTGGTTAAAAACCCAAATTGGATTAGAATCAGCCTAGGGAGGACGAAAATGACCTAAATGTTCAACCAATGACACAAAATGACACAAAATCACATATTGGATGCATAAGATTGGTTAAAAACCCTAATTGGATTAGAATAAGCCTAGCGAGGACGAAAATGACCTAATTGGATTACCAATGACATAAAATCACTTATTATGTGCACAAGATTGGTTAAAAACCTTAATTGGATTATAATAAGCCTAGGGAGGATGAAAATGACCTAAATGTGCAACCAATGACACAGAATAACATATTGGATTCACAAGATTGGTTAAAAACCCTAATTGGATTAGAATAAGCCTACGGAGAACGAATATGACCTAAATGTGCAACCAAAGACACAAAATCACATATTGGATGCACAAGATTGGTTAAAAACCCTAATTGGATTAGAATAAGCCTAGGGTGGACGAAAATGACCTAAATGTTCAACCAATGACACAAAATGACACAAAATCACATATTGGATGCACAAGATTGGTTAAAAACCCTAATTAGATTACAATAAGTTTAGCGAGGACGAAAATGACCTAATTGGATTACAAATGACACAAAATCACTTATTATATGCACAAGATTGGTTAAAAATCCTAATTGGATTAGAATAAGCCTAGGGAGGACGAAAATGACCTAAATGTGCAACCAATGACACAAAATCACATATTGGATGCACAAGATTGGTTAAAAACCCTAAATGGATTAGAATAAGCCTAGGGAGGACGAAAATGACCAAAATGTTAAACCAATGACACAAAATGACACAAAATCACATATTGGATGCACAAGATTTGTTAAAAATCCAAATTGGGTGAGAATAAGCCTAGGGAGGACGAAAATGACCTAATTGGATTACCAATGACAAAAAATCACTTATTATATGCACAAGATTGGTTAAAAACCCTAATTGGATTAGAATAAGCATAGGGAGGACGAAAATGACCTAAATGTGCAACCAATGACATAAAATCACATATTGGATGCATAAGATTGGTTAAAAACCCTAATTGGATTAGAATAAGCCTAGGGAGGACGAAAATGACCTAAATGTGCAACCAATGACACAAAATCACATATTGGATGCACAAGATTGGTTAAAAACCCTAAATGGATTAGAATAAGCCTAGGGAGGACGAAAATGACCAAAATGTTCAACCAATGACACAAAATGACACAAAATCACATATTGGATGCACAAGATTGGTTAAAAACCCAAATTGGGTGAGAAAAAGCCTAGGGAGGACGAAAATGACCTAAATGTTCAACCAATGACACAAAATCACATAATGGATGCATAAGATTGGTTAAAAACCCTAATTGGATTAGAATAAGCCTAGCGAGGACGAAAATGACCTAATTGGATTACCAATGACATAAAATCACTTATTATATGCACAAGATTGGTTAAAAACCCTAATTGGATTAGAATAAGCCTAGGGAGGACGAAAATGACCTAAATGTGCAACCAATGACACAAAATCACATATTGGATGCACAAGATTGGTTAAAAACCCTAATTGGATTAGACTAAGTTAAGCGAGGACGAAAATGACCTAATCGGATTACAAAGGACACAAAATCACTTATTATATGCACAAGATTGGTTAAAAACCCTAATTGGTTTAGAATAAGCCTAGGGAGGACGAAAATGACCGAAATGTGCAACCAATGACACAAAATCACATATTTGATGCACAAGATTGGTTAAAAATCCAAATTGGATTAAAATAAGCCTAGGGAGGACGAAAATGACCTAAATGTTCAACCAATGACACAAAATGACACAAAATCACATATTGGATGCATAAGATTGGTTAAAAACCCTAATTGGATTAGAATAAGCCTAGCGAGGACGAAAATGACCTAATTGGATTACCAATGACATAAAATCACTTATTATATGCACAAGATTGGTTAAAAACCCTAATTGGATTAGAATAAGCCTAGGGAGGATGAAAATGACCTAAATTTGCAACCAATGACACAAAATCACATATTGGATGCATAAGATTGGTTAAAAACCCTAATTGAATTAGAATAAGCCTAGGGAGGACGAAAATGACCTAAATGTTCAACCAATGACATAAAATGACACAAAATCACATATTGGATGCACAAGATTGGTTAAAAACCCAAATTGGTTTAAAATAAGCCTAGGGAGGACGAAAATGACCTAAATGTTCAACCAATGACACAAAATGACACAAAATCACATATTGGATGCATAAGATTGGTCAAAAACCCTAATTGGATTAGAATAAGCCTAGCGAGGACGAAAATGACCTAAATGTTCAACCAATGACACAAAATGACACAAAATCACATATTGGATGCACAAGATTGGTTAAAAACCCTAATTGGATTAGAATAAGCCTAGGGAGGACGAAAATGACCTAAATGTTCAACCAATGACACAAAATGACACAAAATCACATATTGGATGCACAAGATTGGTTAAAAACCTTAATTGGATTAGAATAAGCCTAGGGAGGACGAATATGACCTAAATGTTCAACCAATGACACAAAATGACACAAAATCACATATTGGATGCACAAGATTGGTTAAAAACCCTAATTGGATTAGAATAAGCCTAGGGAGGACGAAAATGACCTAAATGTTCAACCAATGACACAAAATGACACAAAATCACAGATTGGATACACAAGATTGGTTAAAAACCCTAATTGGATTAGAATAAGCCTAGGGAGGACGAAAATGACCTAAATGTTCAACCAATGACACAAAATGACACAAAATCACATATTGGATGCACAAGATTGGTTAAAAACCCTAATTGGATTAGAATAAGCGTAGGGAGGACGAAAATGACCTAAATTTTCAACCAATGACACAAAATCACATATTGGATGCACAAGATTTGTTGAAAACCCTAATTGGATTAGAATAAGCCTAGGGTGGGCGAAAATGAACAAAATGTTCAACCAATGACACAAAATAACATATTGGATGCACAAGATTGCTTAAAAACCCTAATTTGATTAGAATAAGCCTAGGGAGGACGAAAATGACCTAAATGTTCAACCAATGACACAAAATGACACAAAATCACATATTGGATGCTCAAGATTGGTTAAAAACCCTAATTGGATTAGAATAAGCCTAGGGAGGACGAAAATGACCTTAATGTGCAACCAATGACACAAAATGACACAAAATCACATATTGGATGCACAAGATTGGTTTAAAACCCTAATTGGATTAGAATAAGCCTAGGGGAAAATGACCTAAATGTTCAACCAATGACACAAAATCACATATTGGATGCACAAGATTGGTTAAAAACCCTAATTGGATTAGAATAAGCCCAAGGAGGACGAAAATGGCCTAAATGTTCAACCAATGACACAAAATCACATATTGGATGCACAAGATTGGTTAAAAACCCTAATTGGATTAGAATAAGCCTAGGGAGGACGAAAATGACCTTAATGTTCAACCAATGACACAAAATGACACAAAATCACATATTGGATGCACAAGATTGGTTAAAAACCCTAATTGGATTAGAATAAGCTTAGGGAGGACGAAAATGACCTAAATGTTCAACCAATGACACAAAATGACACAAAATCACATATTGGATGCACAAGATTGGTCAAAAACCCTAATTGGACTCGAATAAGCCTAGGGAGGACGAAAATGACCTATATGTTCAACCAATGACACAAAATGACACAAAATCACATATTGGATGCACAAGATTGGTTAAAAACCCTAATTGGATTAGAATAAGCCTAGGGAGGACGAAAATGACCTAAATGTTCAACCAATGACACAAAATGACACAAAATCACATATTGGATGCACAAGATTGGTTAAAAATCCTAATTGGATTAAAATAACCCTAGGGAGGACGAAAATGACCTAAATGTTGAACCAATGACACAAAATGACACAAAATCACATATTGGATGCAGAAGATTGGTTAAAAACCCTAAATGGAATAGAATAAGCCTAGGGAGGACGAAAATGAACTAAATGTTCAACCAATGACACAAAATCACATATTGGATGCACAAGATTGGTTAAAAACCCTAATTGGATTAGAATAAGCCTAGGGAGGACGAAAATGACCTAAATGTTCAACCAATGACACAAAATGACACAAAATCACATATTGGATGCACAAGATTGGTTAAAAACCCTAATTGGATTAGAATAAGCCTAGGGAGAACGAAAATGAACTAAATGTTCAAGCAATGACACAAAATCACATATTGGATGCACAAGATTGGTTAAAAACCCTAATTGGATTAGAATAAGCCTAGGGAGGACGAAAATGACCTAAATGTTCAACCAATGACACAAAATCACATATTGGATGCACAAGATTGGTTAAAAACCCTAATTGGATTAGAATATGCCTAGGGAAGAGGAAAATGACATAAATGTTCAACCCATGACACAAAATCACATATTGGATGCACAAGATTGGTTAAAAACACTAATTGGATTAGAATAAGCCTAGGGAGGACGAAAATGACCTAAATGTTCAACCAATTACACAAAATCACATATTGGATTCACAAGATTGGTTAAAAACCCAAATTGGATTAGAATATGCCTAGGGAAGAGGAAAATGACCTAAATGTACAACCCATGACACAAAATGACACAAAATCACATATTGGATGCACAAGATTGGTTAAAAACCCTAATTGGATTAGAATAAGCCTAGGGAGGACGAAAATGACCTAAATGTTCAACCAATGACACAAAATCACATATTGGATGCACAAGATTGGTTAAAAACCCTAATTGGATTAGAATATGCCTAGGGAGGACGAAAATGACCTAAATGTTCAACCAATGACAGAAAATCACATATTGGATGCACAAGATTGGTTAAAAACCCTAATTGGATTAGAATAAGCCTAGGGAGGACGAAAATGACCTAAATGTTCAACCAATGACACAAAATCACATATTGGATGCACAAGATTGGTTAAAAACCCTAATTGGATTAGAATAAGCCTAGGGAGGACGAAAATGACCTAAATGTTCAACCAATGACACAAAATGCACAAAATCACATATTGGATGCACAAGATTGGTTAAAAACCCTAATTGGATTAGAATAAGCCTAGGGAGGACGAAAATGATCTAAATGTTCAAGCAATGAGACAAAATCACATATTGGATGCACAAGATTGGTTAAAAACCCTAATTGGATTAGAATAAGCCTAGGGAGGACGAAAATGACCTAAATGTTCAACCAATGACACAAAATCACATATTGGATGCACAAGATTGGTTAAAAACCCTAATTGGATTAGAATAAGCCTAGGGAGGACGAAAATGACCTAAATGTTCAACCAATGACACAAAATCACATATTGGATGCACAAGATAGGTTAAAAACCCTAATTGGATTGGAATAAGCCAAGGGAGGACGAAAATGACCTAAATGTTCAACCAATGACACAAAATGACCCAAAATTACATATTGGATGCACAAGATTGGTTAAAAACCCTAATTGGATTAGAATAAGCCTAGGGAGGACGAAAATGACCTAAATGTTCAACCAATGACACAAAATGACACAAAATCACATATTGGATGCACAAGATTGGTTAAAAACCCTAATTGGATTAGAATAAGCCTAGGGAGGACGAAAATGACCTAAATGTTCAACCAATGACACAAAATGACACAAAATCACATATTGGATGCACAAGATTGGTTAAAAACCCTAATTGGATTAGAATAAGCCTAGGAGGACGAAAATGAACTAAAAGTTTAGCCAATGACACAAAATGACACAAAATCACATATTGGATGCACAAGATTGGTTAAAAACCCTAATTGGATTAGAATAAGCCTAGGGAGGACGAAAATGACCTAAATGTTCAACCAATGACACAAAATCACATATTGGATGCACAAGATTGGTTAAAAACCCTAATTGGATTAGAATAAGCCTTTGGAGCATGAAAATGACCTAAATGTTCAACCAATGACACAAAATCACATATTGGATGCACAAGATTGGTTAAAAACCCTAATTGGATTAGAATAAGCCTAGGGAGGACGAAAATGACCTAAATGTTCAACCAATGACACAAAATCACATATTGGATGCACAAGATTGGTTAAAAACCCTAATTGGATTAGAATAAGTTTAGCGAGGTGAAAATGACCTAATCGGATTACAAATGACACAAAATCACTTATTATATGCACAAGATTGGTTAAAAACCCTAATTGGATTAGAATAAGCCTAGGGAGGACGAAAATGACCTAAATGTGCAACCAATGACACAAAATCACATATTGGATGCACAAGATTGGTTAAAAACCCTAATTGGATTACAATAAGCCTAGGGAGGACGAAAATGACCTAAATGTTCAACCAATGACACAAAATCACATATTGGATGCACAAGATTGGTTAAAAACCCAAATTGGATTAGAATAAGCCTAGGGAGGACGAAAGTGACCTAAATGTTCAACCAATGACACAAAATGACACAAAATCACATATTGGATGCATAAGATTGGTTAAAAACCCTAATTGGATTAGAATAAGCCTAGCGAGGACGAAAATGACCTAATTGGATTACCAATGACATAAAATCACTTATTATATGCACAAGATTGGTTAAAAACCCTAATTGGATTAGAATAAGCCTAGGGAGGACGAAAATGACCTAAATGTGCAACCAATGACATAAAATCACATATTGGATGCATAAGATTGGTTAAAAACCCTAATTGGATTAGAATAAGCCTAGGGAGGACGAAAATGACCTAAATGTGCAACCAATGACACAAAATCACATATTGGATGCACAAGATTGGTTAAAAATCGTAATTGGATTAGAATAAGCCTAGGGAGGACGAAAATGACCTAAATGTTCAACCAATGACACAAAATGACACAAAATCACATATTGGATGCATAAGATTGGTTAAAAACCCTAATTGGATTAGAATAAGCCTAGCGAGGACGAAAATGACCTAATTGGATTACCAATGACATAAAATCACTTATTATATGCACAAGATTGGTTAAAAACCCTAATTGGATTAGAATAAGCCTAGGGAGGACGAAAATGACCTAAATGTTCAACCAATGACACAAAATCACATATTAGATGCACAAGATTGGTTAAAAACCCTAATTGGATAAAAATAAGCCTAGGGAGGACGAAAATGACCTAAATGTGCAACCAATGACACAAAATCACATATTGGATGCACAAGATTGGTTAAAAACCCTAATTGGATTAGAATAAGCCTAGGGAGGACGAAAATGACTTAAATGTTCAACCAATGACACAAAATGACACAAAATCACATATTGGATGCACAAGATTGGTTAAAAACCCTAATTAGATTACAATAAGTTTAGCGAGGACGAAAATGACCTAATTGGATTACAAATGACACAAAATCACTTATTATATGCACAAGATTGGTTAAAAACCCTAATTGGATTAGAATAAGTCTAGGGAGGACGAAAATGACCTAAATGTGCAACCAATGACACAAAATCACATATTGGATGCACAAGATTGGTTAAAAACCCTAAATGGATTAGAATAAGCCTAGGGAGGACGAAAATGACCAAAATGTTCAACCAATGACACAAAATCACATATTGGATGCACAAGATTGGTTAAAAACCCAAATTGGATTAGAATCAGCCTAGGGAGGACGAAAATGACCTAAATGTTCAACCAATGACACAAAATCACATATTGGATGCATAAGATTGGTTAAAAAACCTAATTGGATTAGAATAAGCCTAGCGAGGACGAAAATGACCTAATTGGATTACCAATGACATAAAATCACTTATTATATGCACAAGATTGGTTAAAAACCCTAATTGGATTAGAATAAGCCTAGGGAGGACGAAAATGACCTAAATGTGCAACCAATGACACAAAATCACATATTGGATGCACAAGATTGGTTAAAAACCCTAAATGGATTAGAATAAGCCTAGGGAGGACGAAAATGACCAAAATGTTCAACCAATGACACAAAATCACATATTGGATGCACAAGATTGGTTAAAAACCCAAATTGGATTAGAATCACCCTAGGGAGGACGAAAATGACCTAAATGTTCAACCAATGACACAAAATGACACAAAATCACATATTGGATGCATAAGATTGGTTAAAAAACCTAATTGGATTAGAATAAGCCTAGCGAGGACGAAAATGACCTAATTGGATTACCAATGACATTAATCACTTATTATATGCACAAGATTGGTTAAAAACCCTAATTGGATTAGAATAAGCCTAGGGAGGACGAAAATGACCTAAATGTGCAACCAATGACACAAAATAACATATTGGATTCACAAGATTTGTTAAAAACCCTAATTGGATTAGAATAAGCCTAGGGAGAACGAATATGACCTAAATGTGCAACCAATGACACAAAATGACACAAAATCACATATTGGATGCATAAGATTGGTTAAGAACCCTAATTGGATTAGAATAAGCCTAGGGAGGACCAAAATGACCTAAATGTTCTACCAATGACACAAAGTCACATATTGAATGCACAAGATTGGTTAAAAACCCTAATTGGATAAGAATAAGCCTAGGGAGGACGAAAATGACCTAAATGTGCAACCAATGACACAAAATCACATATTGGATGCACAAGGTTGGTTAAAAACCCAAATTGGATTAGAATAAGCCTAGGGAGGACGAAAATGACCTAATTTGATTACCAATGACATAAAATCACTTATTATATGCACAAGATTGGTTAAAAACCCTAATTGGATTAGAATAAGCCTAGGGAGGACGAAAATAACCTAAATGTGCAACCAATGACACAAAATAACATATTGGATTCACAAGATTGGTTAAAAACCCTAATTGGATTAGAATAAGCCTACGGAGAACGAATATGACCTAAATGTGCAACCAAAGACACAAAATCACATATTGGATGCACAAGATTGGTTAAAACCCCTAATTGGATTAGAATAAGCCTAGGGTGGACGAAAATGACCTAAATGTTCAACCAATGACACAAAATGACACAAAATCACATATTGGATGCACAAGATTGGTTAAACACCCTAATTGGATTAGAATAAGCCTAGGGAGGACGAAAATGACCTAAATGTTCAACCAATGACACAAAATGACACAAAATCACATATTGGATGCACAAGATTGGTTAAAAACCCTAATTGGATTAGAATAAGCCTAGGGAGGACGAAAATGACCTAAATGTTCAACCAATGACACAAAATGACACAAAATCACATATTGGATGCACAAGATTGGTTAAAAACCCTTATTGGAAAAGAATAAGCCTAGGGAGGACGAAAATGACCTAAATGTTCAACCAATGACACAAAATGACACAAAATCACATATTGGATGCATAAGATTGGTTAAAACCCTAATTGGATTAGAATAAGCCTAGGGAGGACGAGAATGACCTAAATGTTCAACCAATGACACAAAATCACATATTGGATGCACAAGATTGGTTAAAAACCCTAATTGGATTAGAATAAGCCTAGGGAGGACAAAAATGACCTAAATATTCAACCAATGACATAAAATGACACAAAATCACATATTGGATGCACAAGATTGGTTAAAACCCTAATTGGATTAGAATAAGCCTAGGGAGGACGAAAATGGCCTAAATGTTCAACCAATGACACAAAATGACATATTGGATGCACAAGATTGGTTAAAAACCCTAATTGGATTAGAATATGCTTAGGGAGGACGAAAATGACCTAAATGTTCAACCAATGACACAAAATCACATATTGGATGCACAAGATTGGTTAAAAACCGTAATTGGATTAGAATAAGCCTAGGGAGGACAAAAATGACCTAAATATTCAACCAATGACACAAAATGACACAAAATCACATATTGGATGCACAAGATTGGTTAAAACCCTAATTGGATTAGAATAAGCCTAGGGAGGACGAAAATGACCTAAATGTTCAACCAATGACACAAAATCAAATATTGGATGCACAAGATTGGTTAAAAACCCTAATTGGATTAGAATAAGCCTAAGGAGGACGAAAATGACCTAAATGTTCAACCAATGACACAAAATGACACAAAATCACATATTGGATGCACAAGATTGGTTAAAAACCCTAATTGGATTAGAATAAGCCTAGGGAGGACGAAAATGACCTAAATGTTCAACCAATGACACAAAATGACACAAAATCACATATTGGATGCACAAGATTGGTTAAAAACCCTAATTGGATTAGAATAAGCCTAGGGAGGACGAAAATGACCTAAATGTTCAACCAATGACACAAAACAACACATAATCACATATTGGATGCACAAGATTGGTTAAAAACCCTAATTGGATTAGAATAAGCCTGTGGAGGACGAAAATGACCTAAATGTTCAACCAATGACACAAAATCACATATTGGACGCACAAGATTGGTTAAAAACGCTAATTGGATTAGAATAAGCCTAGGGAGGACGAAAATGACCTAAATTTTCAACCAATGACACCAAATCACATATTGGATGCACAAGATTGGTTAAAAACCCTAATTGGATTAGAATAAGCCTAGGGAGGACGAAAATGACCTAAATGTTCAACCAATGACACAAAATGACACAAAATCACATATTGGATGCACAAGATTGGTTAAAAACCCTAATTGGATTAGAATAAGCCTAGGGAGGACGAAAATGACCTAAATGTTCAACCAATGACACAAAATGACACAAAATCACATATTGGATGCACAAGATTGGTTAAAAACCCTAATTGGCGTAGAATAAGCCTAGGGAGGACAAAAATGACCTAAATGTTCAACCAATGACACAAAATCACATATTGGATGCACAAGATTGGTTACAAATCATAATTGGATTAAAATAACCCTAGGGAGGACGAAAATGACCTAAATGTTCAACCAATGACACAAAATCACATATTGGATGCACAGGATTGGTGAAAAACCCTAATTGGATTAGAATAAGCCTGGTGAGGACGAAAATGACCTAAATGTTCAACCAATGACACAAACTAACACAAAATCACATATCGGAAGCACAAGATTGGTTTAAAACCCTAATTGGATTAGAATAAGCCTAGGGGGAACGAAAATGACCTAAATGTTCAACCAATGACACAAAATCAGATACTGGATGCACAAGATTGGTTAAAAACCCTAATTGGATTAGAATAAGCCTAGGGAGGACGAAAATGACCTAAATGTTCAACCAATGACACAAAATGACACAAAATCACATATTGGATGCACAAGATTGGTTAAAAACCCTAACTGGATTAGAATAAGCCTAGGGACGACGATAATGTCCTAAATGTTCAACCAATGACACAAAATGACACAAAATCACATATTGGATGCACAAGATTGGTTAAAAACCCTAATTGGATTAGAATAAGCCTAGGGAGGACGAAAATGACCTAAATGTTCAACCAATGACACAAAATGACACAAAATCACATATTGGATGCACAAGATTGGTTAAAAACCCTAATTGGTTTAGAGCCTAGGGAGGACGAAAATGACCTAAATGTTCAACCAATGACACAAAATTACATATTGGATGCACAAGATTGGTTAAAAACCCTAATTGGATTAGAATAAGCCTAGGGAGGACGAAAATGACCTAAATGTTCATCCAATGACACAAAATCACATATTGGATGCACAAGATTGGTTAAAAACCCTAATTGGATTAGAATAAGCCTAGGGAGGACGAAAATGACCTAAATGTTCAACCAATGACACAAAATGACACAAAATCACTTATTGGATGCATAAGATTGGTCAAAAACCCTAATTGGATTAGAATAAGCCTAGCGAGGACGAAAATGACCTAAATGTTCAACCAATGACACAAAATGACACAAAATCACATATTGGATGCATAAGATTGGTTAAAAACCCTAATTGGATTAGAATAAGCCTAGGGAGGACGAAAATAACCTAAATGTGCAACCAATGACACAAAATCACATATTGGATGCACAAGATTGGTTAAAAACCCTAATTGGATTAGAATAAGCCTAGGGAGGACGAAAATGACCTAAATGTTCAACCAATGACACAAAATGACACAAAATCACATATTGGATGCACAAGATTGGTTAAAACCTAATTGGATTAGAATAAGCCTAGGGAGGACGAAAATGACCTGAATGTTCAACCAATGACACAAAATGACACAAAATCACATATTGGATGCACAAGATTGGTTAAAAACCCTAATTGGATTAGAATAAGCCTAGGGAGGACGAAAATGACCTAAATGTTCAACCAATGACACAAAATGACACAAAATCACATATTGGATGCACAAGATTGGTTAAAAATCCTAATTGGATTAAAATAACCCTAGGGAGGACGAAAATGACCTAAATGTTGAACCAATGACACAAAATGACACAAAATCACATATTGGATGCAGAAGATTGGTTAAAAACCCTAAATGGAATAGAATAAGCCTAGGGAGGACGAAAATGAACTAAATGTTCAACCAATGACACAAAATCACATATTGGATGCACAAGATTGGTTAAAAACCCTAATTGGATTAGAATAAGCCTAGGGAGGACGAAAATGACCTAAATGTTCAACCAATGACACAAAATGACACAAAATCACATATTGGATGCACAAGATTGGTTAAAAACCCTAATTGTTTTAGAATAAGCCTAGGGAGGACGAAATGACCTAAATGTTCAACCAATGACACAAAATGACACAAAATCACATATTGGATGCACAAGATTGGTTAAAAACCCTAATTGGATTAGAATAAGCCTAGGGAGGACGAAAATGACCTAAATGTTCAACCAATGACACAAAATGACACAAAATCACATATTGGATGCACAAGATTGGTTAAAAACCTTAATTGGATTAGAATAAGCCTAGGGAGGACGAATATGACCTAAATGTTCAACCAATGACACAAAATGACACAAAATCACATATTGGATGCACAAGATTGGTTAAAAACCCTAATTGGATTAGAATAAGCCTAGGGAGGACGAAAATGACCTAAATGTTCAACCAATGACACAAAATGACACAAAATCACATATTGGATGCACAAGATTGGTTAAAAATCCTAATTAGATTAAAATAACCCTAGGGAGGACGAAAATGACCTAAATGTTCAACCAATGACACAAAATGACACAAAATCACATATTGGATGCACAGGATTCGTGAAAAACCCTAATTGGATTAGAATAAGCCTGGGGAGGACGAAAATGACCTAAATGTTCAACCAATGACACAAAATGACACAAAATCACATATTGGATGCACAAGATTGGTTAAAAACCCTAATTGGATTAGAATAAGCCTAGGGAGGACGAAAATGACCTAAATGTTCAACCAATGACACAAAATGAAAAAAAATCACATATTGGATGCACAAGATTGGTTAAAAACCCTAATTGGATTAGAATAAGCCTAGGGAGGACGAAAATGACCTAAATGTTGAACCAATGACACAAAATGACACAAAATCACATATTGGATGCACAAGATATGTTAGAAACCCTAATTGGATTAGAATAAGCCTAGGGAGGACAAAAATGACCTAAATGTTCAACCAATGACACAAAATGATACAAAACCACATATTGGATGCACAAGATTGGTTTAAAACCCTAATTGGATTAGAATAAGCCTAGGGAGGACGAAAATGACCTAAATGTTGAACCAATGACACAAAATGACACAAAATCACATATTGGATGCACAAGATTGGTTAAAAACCCTAATTGGATTAGAATAAGCCTAGGGAGGACGAAAATGACCTAAATGTTCAACCAATGACACAAAATGACACAAAATCACATATTGGATGCACAAGATTGGTTAAAAACCCTAATTGGATTAAAATAAGCCTAGCGAGGACGAAAATGACCTAATTGGATTACCAATGACATAAAATCACTTATTATATGCACAAGATTGGTTAAAAACCCTAATTGGATTAGAATAAGCCTACGGAGGACGAAAATAACCTAAATGTGCAACCAATGACACAAAATCACATATTGGATGCACAACATTGGTTAAAAACCCTAATTGGATTAGAATAAGCCTAGGGAGGACGAAAATGACCTAAATGTTCAACCAATAACACAAAATGACACAAAATCACATATTGGATGCACAAGATTGGTTAAAAACCCTAATTCGATTACAATAAGTTTAGCGAGGACGAAAATAACCTAATTGGATTACAAATGACTCAAAATCACTTATTATATGCACAAGATTGGTTAAAAACCCTAATTGGATTAGAATAAGCCTACGGAGGACGAAAATAACCTAAATGTGCTACCAATGACACAAAATGACACAAAATCACATATTGGATGCACAAGATTGGTTAAAAACCCAAATTGGATTAGAATAAGCCTAGGGAGGACGAAAATGACCTAAATGTGCAACCAAGGACACAAAATCACATATTGGATGCACAAGATTGGTTAAACACCCTAATTGGATTAGAATAAGCCTAGGGAGGACGAAAATGACCTAAATGTTCAACCAATGACACAAAATGACACAAAATCACATATTGGATGCACAAGATTGGTTAAAAATCGTAATT
>JBBPBQ010000006.1:3813960-3835351 GCA_037974755.1 Cicer yamashitae
GATGACAAAAATGACCTAATTGGATTACCAATGACATAAATCACTTATTATATGCACAAGATTGGTTAAAAACCCTAATTGGATTAGAATAAGCCTACGGAGGCGAAAATAACCTAAATGTGCAACCAATGACACAAAATCACATATTGGATGCACAAGATTGGTTAAAAACCCTAATTGGATTAGAATAAGCCTAGGGAGGACGAAAATGACCTAAATGTTCAACCAATGACACAAAATGACACAAAATCACATATTGGATGCACAAGTGTGGTTAAAAACCCTAATTGGATTAGAATAAACCTAGGGAGGACGAAAATGACCTAAATGTTCAACCAATGACACAAAATGACACAAAATCACATATTGGATGCACAAGTTTGGTTAAAAACCCTAATTGGATTAGAATAAGCCTAGGGAGGACGAAAATGACCTAAATGTTCAACCAATGACACAAAATGACACAAAATCACATACTGGATGCACAAGATTGGTTAAAAACCCTAATTGGATTAGAATAAGCCTAGGGAGGACGAAAATGACCTAAATGTTCAACCAATGACACAAAATCACATATTGGTTGCACAAGATTGGTTAAAAACCCTAATCGGATTAAAATAAGCCTAGGGAGGACGAAAATGACCTAAATGTTCAACCAATGACACAAAATCACATATTGGATGCACAAGATTGGTTAAAAACCCTAATTGGATTAGAATAAGCCTAGGGAGGACGAAAATGACCTAAATGTTCAACCAATGACACAAAATGACACAAAATCACATATTGGATGCACAAGATTGGTTAAAAACCCTAATTGGATTAGAATACACCTACGGAGGACGAAAATGACCTAAATGTTCAACCAATGACACAAAATCACATGTTGGATGCACAAGATTGGTTAAAAACCCTAATTGGATTAGAATAAGCCTAGGGAGGACGAAAATGACCTAAATGTTCAACCAATGACACAAAATGACACAAATTCACATATAATATGCACAAGATTGGTTAAAAACCCTAATTGGATTAGAATAATCCTAGGGAGGATGAAAATGAATTAAATGTTCAACCAATGACACAAAATGACACAAAATCACATATTGGATGCACAAGATTGGTTAAAAACCCTAATTGGATTAGAATAAGCCTAGGGAGGACGAAAATGACCTAAATGTTCAACCAATGACACAAAATGACACAAAATCACATATTGGATGCACAAGATTGGTTAAAAACCCTAATTGGATCAGAATAAGCCTAGGGAGGACGAAGACGACCTAAATGTTTAACTAATGACACAAAATCACATATTGGATGCACAAGATTGGTTAAAAACCCTAATTGGATTAGAATAAGCCTAGGGAGGACGAAAATGACCTAAATGTTCAACCAATGACACAAAATCACATATTGGATGCACAACATTGGTTAAAACCCCTAATTGGATTAGAATAAGCCTAGGGAGGACGAAAATAACCTAAATGTTCAACCAATGACACAAAATGACACAAAATCACATATTGGATGCACAAGATTGGTTAAAAACCCTAATTGGATTAGAATAAGCCTAGGGAGGACGAAAATGACCTAAATGTTCAACGAATGACACAAAATCACATATTGGATGCACAAGATTGGTTAAAAACCCTAATTGGGTTAGAATTAGCCTATGGAGGACGAAAATGACCTAAATGTTCAACCAATGACACAAAATGACACAAAATCACATATTGGATGCACAAGATTGGTTAAAAACCCTAATTGGATTAGAATAAGCCTAGGGAGGACGAAAATGACCTAAATGTTCAACCAATGACACAAAATGACACAAAATCACATATTGGATGCACAAGATTGGTTAAAAACCTTAATTGGATTAGAATAAGCCTAGGGAGGACGAATATGACCTAAATGTTCAACCAATGACACAAAATGACACAAAATCACATATTGGATGCACAAGATTGGTTAAAAACCCTAATTGGATTAGAATAAGCCTAGGGAGGACGAAAATGACCTAAATGTTCAACCAATGACACAAAATGACACAAAATCACATATTGGATGCACAAGATTGGTTAAAAACCCTAATTGGATTAGAATAAGCTTAGGGAGGACAAAAATGACCTAAATGTTCAACCAATGACATAAAATCACATATTGGATGCACAAGATTGGTTCAAAACCCTAATTGGATTAGAATAAGCCTAGGGAGGACGAAAATGACCTAAATGTTCAACCAATGACACAAAATGACACAAAATCACATATTGGATGCACAAGATTGGTTAAAAACCCTAATTGGATTATAATAAGCCTAGGGGGGACGAAAATGACCTAAATGTTCAACCAATGACACAAAATCACATATTGGATGCACAAGATTGGTTAAAAACCCTAATTGGATTAGAATAAGCCTAGGGAGGACGAAAATGACCTAAATGTTCAACCAATGACACAAAATGACACAAAATCACATATTGGATGCACAAGATTGGTTAAAAACCCTAATTGGATTAGAATAAGCCTACGGAGGACGTAAATGACCTAAATGTTCAACCAATGACACAAAATGGCACAAAATCAAATATTGGATGCACAAGATATGTTAAAAACGCTAATTGGATTAGAATAAGCCTAGGGAGGACGAAAATGACCTAAATGTTCAACCAATGACACAAAATTACACAAAATCACATATTGGATGCACAAGATTGGTTAAAAACCCTAATTGGATTAGAATAAGCCTAGGGAGGACGAAAATGACCTAAATGGTCAACCAATAACACAAAATGACACAAAATCAAATATTGGATGCACAAGATTGGTTAAAAACCCTAATTGGATTAGAATAAGCCTAGGGAGGACGAAAATGACCTAAATGTTCAACCAATGACACAAAATGACACAAAATCACATATTGGATGCACAAGATTGGTTAAAAACCCTAATTGGATTAGAATAAGCCTAGGGAGGACGAAAATGACCTAAATGTTCAACCAATGACACAAAATGACACAAAATCACATATTGGATGCACAAGATTGGTTAAAAACCCTAATTGGATTAGAATAAGCCTAGGAGGACGAAAATGAACTAAAAGTTTAGCCAATGACACAAAATGACACAAAATCACATATTGGATGCACAAGATTGGTTAAAAACCCTAATTGGATTAGAATAAGCCTAGGGAGGACGAAAATGACCTAAATGTTCAACCAATGACACAAAATCACATATTGGATGCACAAGATTGGTTAAAAACCCTAATTGGATTAGAATAAGCCTAGGGAGGACGAAAATGATCTAAATGTTCAACCAATGACAAAAAATCACATATTGGATGCACAAGATTGGTTAAAAACCCTAATTGGATTAGAATAAGCCTAGGGAGGACGAAAATGACCTAAATGTTCAACCAATGACACAAAATGACACAAAATCACATATTGGATGCACAAGATTTGTTAAAAACCCTAATTCGATTACAATAAGTTTAGCGAGGACGAAAATAACCTAATTGGATTACAAATGACTCAAAATCACTTATTATATGCACAAGATTGGTTAAAAACCCTAATTGGATTAGAATAAGCCTACGGAGGACGAAAATAACCTAAATGTGCTACCAATGACACAAAATGACACAAAATCACATATTGGATGCACAAGATTGGTTAAAAACCCAAATTGGATTAGAATAAGCCTAGGGAGGACGAAAATAACCTAAATGTTCAACCAATGACACAAAATCACATATTGGATGCACAAGATTGGTTAAAAACCCTAATTGGATTAGAATAAGCCTAGGGAGAACGAATATGACCTAAATGTGCAACCAAGGACACAAAATCACATATTGGATGCACAAGATTGGTTAAACACCCTAATTGGATTAGAATAAGCCTAGGGAGGACGAAAATGACCTAAATGTTCAACCAATGACACAAAATGACACAAAATCACATATTGGATGCACAAGATTTGTTAAAAACCCTAATTCGATTAGAATAAGCCTAGCGAGGACGAAAATGACCTAATTGGATTACCAATGACATAAAATCACTTATTATATGCACAAGATTGGTTAAAAACCCTAATTGGATTAGAATAAGCCTACGGAGGACGAAAATAACCTAAATGTGCAACCAATGACACAAAATCACATATTGGATGCACAAGATTGGTTAAAAACCCTAATTGGATTAGAATAACCCTAGGGAGGACGAAAATGACCTAAATGTTCAACCAATGACACAAAATGACACAAAATCACATATTGGATGCACAAGATTTGTTAAAAACCCTAATTCGATTACAATAAGTTTAGCGAGGACGAAAATAACCTAATTGGATTACAAATGACTCAAAATCACTTATTATATGCACAAGATTGGTTAAAAACCCTAATTGGATTAGAATAAGCCTACGGAGGACGAAAATAACCTAAATGTGCAACCAATGACACAAAATCACATATTGGATGCACAAGATTGGTTAAAAACCCTAATTGGATTAGAATAAGCCTAGGGAGAACGAATATGACCTAAATGTGCAACCAAGGACACAAAATCACATATTGGATGCACAAGATTGGTTAAACACCCTAATTGGATTAGAATAAGCCTAGGGAGGACGAAAATGACCTAAATGTTCAACCAATGACACAAAATGACACAAAATCACATATTGGATGCACAAGATTGGTTAAAAATCGTAATTGGATTAGAATAAGCCTAGTGATGACAAAAATGACCTAATTGGATTACCAATGACATAAATCACTTATTATATGCACAAGATTGGTTAAAAACCCTAATTGGATTAGAATAAGCCTACGGAGGCGAAAATAACCTAAATGTGCAACCAATGACACAAAATCACATATTGGATGCACAAGATTGGTTAAAAACCCTAATTGGATTAGAATAAGCCTAGGGAGGACGAAAATGACCTAAATGTTCAACCAATGACACAAAATGACACAAAATCACATATTGGATGCACAAGATTGGTTAAAAACCCTAATTCGATTACAATAAGTTTAGCGAGGACGAAAATAACCTAATTGGATTACAAATGACTCAAAATCACTTATTATATGCACAAGATTGGTTAAAAACCCTAATTGGATTAGAATAAGCCTACGGAGGACGAAAATAACCTAAATGTGCTACCAATGACACAAAATGACACAAAATCACATATTGGATGCACAAGATTGGTTAAAAACCCAAATTGGATTAGAATAAGCCTAGGGAGGACGAAAATAACCTAAATGTTCAACCAATGACACAAAATCACATATTGGATGCACAAGATTGGTTAAAAACCCTAATTGGATTAGAATAAGCCTAGGGAGAACGAATATGACCTAAATGTGCAACCAAGGACACAAAATCACATATTGGATGCACAAGATTGGTTAAAAACCCTAATTCGATTACAATAAGTTTAGCGAGGACGAAAATGACCTAATTGGATTACAAATGACACAAAATCTCTTATTATATGCACAAGATTGGTTAAAAACCCTAATTGGATTAGAATCAGCCTAGGGAGGACGAAAATAACCTAAATGTGCTACCAATGACACAAAATGGCACAAAATCACATATTGGATGCACAAGATTGGTTAAAAACCCAAATTGGATTAGAATAAGCCTAGGGAGGACGAAAATAACCTAAATGTTCAACCAATGACACAAAATCACATATTGGATGCACAAGATTGGTTAAAAACCCTAATTGGATTAGAATAAGCCTAGGGAGAACGAATATGACCTAAATGTGCAACCAAGGACACAAAATCACATATTGGATGCACAAGATTGGTTAAACACCCTAATTGGATTAGAATAAGCCTAGGGAGGACGAAAATGACCTAAATGTTCAACCAATGACACAAAATGACACAAAATCACATATTGGATGCACAAGATTGGTTAAAAACCCTAATTGGATTAGAATAAGCCTAGCAAGGCGAAGATGGCCTAAATGTTCAACCAATGACACAAAATCTTATATTGGATGCACAAGATTGGTTAAAAACCCTAATTGGATTAGAATAAGCCTAGGGAGGACGAAAATGACCTAAATGTTCAACCAATGACACAAAATGACACAAAATCACATATTGGATGCACAAGATTGATTAAAAACCCTAATTGGATTAGAATAAGCCTAGGGAGGACGAAAATGACCTAAATGTGCAACCAATGACACAAAATCACATATTGGATGCACAAGATTGGTTAAAAACCCTAAATGGATTAGAATAAGCCTATGGAGGACGAAAATGACCTAAATGTTCAACCAATGACACAAAATGACACAAAATCACATATTGGATGCACAAGATTGGTTAAAAACCCTAATTGGATTAGAATAAGCCTAGGGAGGACGAAAATGACCTAAATGTTCAACCAATGACACAAAATGACACAAAATCACATATTGGATGCACAAGATTGGTTAAAAACCCTAATTGGATTAGAATAACCCTAGGGAGGACGAAAATGACCTCAATGTTCATCCAATGACACAAAATGACACAAAATCCCACATTGGATGCACAAGATTGGTTAAAAACCCTAATTGGATTAGAATAAGTCTAGGGAGGACGAAAATGACCTAAATGTTCAACCAATGACACAAAATCACATATTGGATGCACAAGATTGGTTAAAATTCCTAATTGGATTAGAATAAGCCTAGGGAGGACGAAAATGACCTTAATGTACAACCAATGACACAAAATGACACAAAATGACATATTGGATGCACAAGATTGGTTAAAAACCCTAATTGGATTTGAATAAGCCTAGGGAGGACGAAAATGACCTAAATGTTCAACCAATGACACAAAATCACATATTGGATGCACAAGATTGGTTAAAAACCCTAATTGGATTAGAATAAGCCTAGGGAGGACGAAAATGACCTAAATGTTCAACCAATGACACAAAATGACACAAAATCACATATTGGATTCACAAGATTGGTTAAAAACCCAAATTGGATTAGAATAAGCCTAGGGAGGACGAAAATGACCTAAATGTTCAACCAATGACACAAAATGACACAAAATCACGTATTGGTTGCACAAGATTGGTTAAAAACCCTAATTGGATTGGAATAAGCCTAGGGAGGACGAAAATGACCTAAATGTTAAACCAATGACACAAAATCACATATTGCATGCACAAGATTGGTTAAAAACCCTAATTGGATTAGAATAAGCCTAGGGAGGACAAAGATGACCTAAATGTTCAACCAATGACATAAAATCACATATTGGATGCACAAGATTGGTTAAAAACCCTAATTGGATTAGAATAAGCCTAGGGAGGACGAAAATGACCTAAATGTTCAACCAATAACACAAAATGACACAAAATCACATATTGGATGCACAAGATTGGTTAAAAACCCTAATTGGATTAGAATAAGCCTAGGGAGGACGAAAATGACCTAAATGTTCAACCAATGACACAAAATGACACAAAATCACATATTGGATGCACAAGATTGGTTAAAAACCCTAATTGGATTAGAATAAGCCTAGGGACGACAAAAATGACCTAAGTGTTCAACCAATGACACAAAATCACATATTGGATGCACAACATTGGTTAAAAACCGTAATTGGATTAGAATAAGCCTAGGGAGGACAAAAATGACCTAAATGTTCAACCAATGACACAAAATGACACAAAATCACATATTTGATGCACAAGATTGGTTAAAAACCCTAATTGGATTAGAATAAGCCTAGGGAGGACGAAAATGACCTAAATGTTCAACCAATGACACAAAATGACACAAAATCACATATTGGATGCACAAGATTGGTTAAAAACCCTAATAGGATTAGAATAAGCTTACGGAGGACGAAAATGAAATAATGTTCAACCAATGACACAAAATAGCACAAAATCACATATTGGATGCACAAGATTGGTTAAAAACCCTAATTGGATTAGAATAAGCCTAGGGAGGACGAAAATGACCTAAATGTTCAACCAATGACACAAAATGACACAAAATCACATATTGGATGCACAAGATTGGTTAAAAACCCTAATTGGATTAGAATAAGCCTAGGGAGGACGAAAATAACCTATATGTTCAACCAATGACACAAAATGACACAAAATCACATATTGGATGCACAAGATTGGTTAAAAACCCTAATTGGATTAGAATAAGCCTAGGGAGGACGAAAATGACCTAAATGTTCAACCAATGACACAAAATGACACAAAATCACATATTGGATGCACAAATTGGTTGAAAACCCTAATTGGATTAGAATAAGCCTAGGGAGGACGAAAACGACCTAAATGTTCAACTGATGACACAAAATGACACAAAATCACATATTGGATGCACAAGATTGGTTAAAAACCCTAATTGGATTAGAATAAGCCTAGGGAGGACGAAAATGACCTAAATGTTCAACCAATGACACAAAATGACACAAAATCACATATTGGATGCACAAGATTGGTTAAAAACCCTAATTGGATTAGAATAAGCCTAGGAGGACGAAAATGAACTAAAAGTTTAGCCAATGACACAAAATGACACAAAATCACATATTGGATGCACAAGATTGGTTAAAAACCCTAATTGGATTAGAATAAGCCTAGGGAGGACGAAAATGACCTAAATGTTCAACCAATGACACAAAATCACATATTGGATGCACAAGATTGGTTAAAAACCCTAATTGGATTAGAATAAGCCTAGGGAGGACGAAAATGACCTTAATGTTCAACCAATGACACAGAATCACATATTGGTTGCACAAGATTGGTTAAATACCCTAATTGGATTAGAATAAGCCTAGGGAGGACGAAAATGACCTAAATGTTCAACCAATGACACAAAATCACATATTGGATGCACAAGATTGGTTAAAAACCCTAATTGGATTAGAATAAGCCTAGGGAGGACGAAAAATGACCAAAATGTTCAACTGATGACACAAAATCACATATTGGATGCACAAGATTGGTTAAAAACCCTAATTAGATTAGAATAAGCCAAGGGAGGACGAAAATGACCTAAATGTTCAACCAATGACACAAAATCACATATTGGTTGCACAAGATTGGTTAAAAACCGTAATTGTATTAGAATAAGCTTAGGGAGGACGAAAATGACCTAAATGTTCAACCAATGACACAAAATGACACAAAATCACATATTGGATGCACAAGATTGGTTAAAAACCCTAATTGGATTAGAATAAGCCTAGGGAGGACAAAAATGACCTAATTGGATTACCAATGACACAAAATCACTTATTATATGCAAAAGAGTGGTTAAAAACCCTAATTGGATTAGAATAAACCTAGGGAGGACGAAAATGACCTAAATGTTCAACCAATGACACTAAATCACATATTGGATGCACAAGATTGGTTAAAAACCCTAATTGGAATAGAATATGCCTAGCGAGGACGAAAATGACCTGAATGTTCAACCAATGACACAAAATGACACAAAATCACATATTGGATGCACAAGATTGGTTAAAAACCCTAATTGGATTAGAATAAGCCTAGGGAGGACGAAAATGACCTAAATGTTCAACCAATGACACAAAATGACACAAAATCACATATTGGATGCACAAGATTGGTTAAAAACCCTAATTGGATTAGAATAAGCCTAGGGCGGACGAAAATGACCTAAATGTTCAACCAATGACAGAAAATCACAAATCGGATGCACAAGATTGGTTAAAAACCCTAATTGGATTAGAATAAGCCTTGGGAGGACAAAAATGACCAAAATGTTCAACCAATGACACAAAATCACATATTGGATGCACAAGATTGGTTAACAATCCTAATTGGATTAGAATAAGCCTAGGGAGGACGAAAATGACCTAAATGTTCAACCAATGACACAAAATGACAAAAAATCAGATATTGGATGCACAAGATTGGTTAAAAACCCTAATTGGATTAGAATAAGCCTAGGGAGGACGAAAATGACCTAAATGTTCAACCAATGACACAAAATGACACAAAATCACATATTGGATGCACAAGATTGGTTAAAAATCCTAATTGGATTAAAATAACCCTAGGGAGGACGAAAATGACCTAAATGTTCAACCAATGACACAAAATCACATATTGGATGCACAAGATTGGTTAAAAATCCTAATTGGATTAAAATAACCCTACGGAGGATGAAAATGACCTAAATATTCAACCAATGACACAAAATGACACAAAATCACATATTGGATGCACAAGATTGGTTAAAAACCCTAATTGGATTAGAATAAGCCTAGGGAGGACGAAAATGACCTAAATGTTCAACCAATGACACAAAATGACACAAAATCACATATTGGATGCACAAGATTGGTTAAAAATCGTAATTGGATTAGAATAAGCCTAGTGATGACAAAAATGACCTAATTGGATTACCAATGACATAAATCACTTATTATATGCACAAGATTGGTTAAAAACCCTAATTGGATTAGAATAAGCCTACGGAGGCGAAAATAACCTAAATGTGCAACCAATGACACAAAATCACATATTGGATGCACAAGATTGGTTAAAAACCCTAATTGGATTAGAATAAGCCTAGGGAGGACGAAAATGACCTAAATGTTCAACCAATGACACAAAATGACACAAAATCACATATTGGATGCACAAGATTGGTTAAAAACCCTAATTCGATTACAATAAGTTTAGCGAGGACGAAAATGACCTAATTGGATTACAAATGACACAAAATCTCTTATTATATGCACAAGATTGGTTAAAAACCCTAATTGGATTAGAATCAGCCTAGGGAGGACGAAAATGACCTAAATGTGCAACCAATGACACAAAATCAAATAATGGATGCACAAGATTGGTTAAAACCCTAATTGGATTAGAATAAGCCAAGGGAGGACGGAAATGACCTAAATGTTCAACCAATGACACAAATTGACACAAAATCACATATGGGATGCGAAAGATTGGTTAAAAACCCTAATTGGATTAGAATAAGCCTAGGGAGGACAAAAATGACCTAAATGTGCAACCAATGACACAAAATCACATATTGGATGCACCAGATTGGTTAAGAACCCTAATTGGATTAGAATAAGCCTAGGGAGGACCAAAATGACCTAAATGTTCAACCAATGACACAAAGTCACATATTGAATGCACAAGATTGGTTAAAAACCCTAATTGGATTAGAATAAGCCTTGGGAGGACAAAAATGACCTAAATGTGCAACCAAAGACACAAAATCACATATTGGATGCACAAGATTGGTTAAAAACCGTAATTGGATTAGAATAAGCCTAGGGAGGACGAAAATGACCTAAATGTTCAACCAATGACACAAAATGACACAAAATCACATATTGGATGCACAAGATTGGTTAAAAACCCTAATTGGATTACAATAAGTTTAGCGAGGACGAAAATGACCTAATTGGATTACAAATGACACAAAATCACTTATTATATGCACAAGATTGGTTAAAAACCCTAATTGGATTAGAATAAGCCTAGCGAGGACGAAAATGACCTAATTGGATTACCGATAACACAAAATCACTTATTATATGCACAAGATTGGTTAAAAACCCTAATTGGATTAGAATAAGCCTAGGGAGAATGAATATGACCTAAATGTGCAACCAAAGACACAAAATCACATATTGGATGCACAAGATTGGTTAAAAACCGTAATTGGATTAGAATAAGCCCAGGGAGGACGAAAATGACCTAAATGTTCAACCAATGACACAAAATGACACAAAATCACATATTAGATGCACAAGATTGGTTAAAAACCCTAATTGGATAAGAATAAGCATAGGGAGGACGAAAATGACCTAAATGTGCAACCAATGACATAAAATCACATATTGGATGCACAAGATTGGTTTAAAACCCTAATTGGATTAGAATAAGCCTAGGGAGGACGAAAATGACTTAAATGTTCAACCAATGACACAAAATGACACAAAATCACATATTGGATGCACAAGATTGGTTAAAAACCCTAATTAGATTACAATAAGTTTAGCGAGGACGAAAATGACCTAATTGGATTACAAATGACACAAAATCACTTATTATATGCACAAGATTGGTTAAAAATCCTAATTGGATTAGAATAAGCCTAGGGAGGACGAAAATGACCTAAATGTGCAACCAATGACACAAAATCACATATTGGATGCACAAGATTGGTTAAAAACCCTAAATGGATTAGAATAAGCCTAGGGAGGACGAAAATGACCAAAATGTTCAACCAATGACACAAAATCACATATTGGATGCACAAGATTGGTTAAAAACCCAAATTGGATTAGAATAAGCCTAGGGAGGACGAAAATGACCTAAATGTTCAACCAATGACACAAAATCACATATTGGATGTAGAAGATATTGTTAAAAACCCTAATTGGATTAGAATAAGCCTAGGGAGGACGAAAATGACCTAAATGTTCAACTAATGACACAAAATGACCCAAAATCACATATTGGATGCACAAGATTGGTTAAAAACCCTAATTGGATTAGAATAAGCCTAGGGAGGACGAAAATGACCTAAATGTTCAACCAATGACACAAAATCACATATTGGATGCACAAGATTGGTTAAAAACCCTAATTGGATTAGAATATGCCTATCGAGGACGAAAATGACCTAAATGTTCAACCAATGACACAAAATGACACAAAATCACATATTGGATGCACAAGATTGGTTAAAAACCCTAATTGGATTAGAATAAGCCTAGGGAGGACGAAAATGACCTAAATGTTCAACCAATGACACAAAATGACACAAAATCACATATTGGATGCACAAGATTGGTTAAAAACCCTAATCGAATTAGAATAAGCCTAGGGAGGACGAAAATGACCTAAATGTTCAACTAATGACACAAAATCACATATTGGATGCACAAGATTGGTTAAAAACCCTAATTGGATTAGAATAAGTCTAGGGAGGACGAAAATGACCTAAATGTTCAACCAATGACACAAAATGACACAAAATCACATATTGGATGCACAAGATTGGTTAAAAACCCTAAATGGATTAGAATAAGCCTAGGGAGGACGAAAATGACCTAAATGTGCAACCAATGACACAAAATCACATATTGGATGCACAAGATTGGTTAAAAACCCTAATTGGATTAGAATAAGCCTAGGGAGGACGAAAATGACGTCAATGTGCAACCAATGACACAAAATCACATATTGGATGCATAAGATTGGTTAAAAACCCTAATTAGATTAGAATAAGCCTAGGGAGGACGAAAATGGCCTAAATGTTCAACCAATAACACAAAATGACACAAAATCACATATTGGATGCATAAGATTGGTTAAAAATTCTACTTGGATTAGCATAAGCCTAGCGAGGACGAAAATGACCTAATTGGATTACCAATGACATAAAATCACTTATTATATGCACAAGATTGGTTAAAAACCCTAATTGGATTAGAATAAGCCTAGGGAGGACGAAAATGACCTAAATGTGCAACCAATGACACAAAATCACATATTGGATGCACAAGATTGGTTAAAAACCCTAATTGGATTACAATAAGCCTAGGGAGGACGAAAATGACGTAAATGTGCAACCAATGACACAAAATCACATATTGGATGCACAAGATTGGTTAAAACCCTAATTGGATTAGAATAATCATAGGGAGGACCAAAATGACATAAATGTTCAACCAATGACACAAAATGACATATTGGATGCACATGATTGGTTAAAAACCCTAATTGGATTAGAATAAGTTTAGCGAGGACGAAAATGACCTAATTGGATTACAAATGACACAAAATCACTTATTATATGCACAAGATTGGTTAAAAACCCTAATTGGATTAGAATAAGCCTAGGGAGGACGAAAATGACCTAAATAGGCAACCAATGACACAAAATCACATATTGGATGCACAAGATTGGTTAAAAACCCTAAATGGATTAGAATAAGCCTAGGGAGGACGAAAATGACCAAAATGTTCAACCAATGACACAAAATGACACAACATCACATATTGGATGCACAAGATTGGTTAAAAACCCAAATTGGGTGAGAATAAGCCTAGGGAGGACGAAAATGACCTAAATGTTCAACCAATGACACAAAATCACATAATGGATGCATAAGATTGGTTAAAAACCCTAATTGGATTAGAATAAGCCTAGCGAGGACGAAAATGACCTAATTGGATTACCAATGACATAAAATCACTTATTATATGCACAAGATTGGTTAAAAACCCTAATTGGATTAGAATAAGCCTAGGGAGGACGAAAATAACCTAAATGTTCAACTAATGACACAAAATCACATATTGGATGCACAAGATTGGTTAAAAACCCTAATTGGATTAGAATAAGCCTAGGGAGAACGAATATGACCTAAATGTGCAACCAAGGACACAAAATCACATATTGGATGCACAAGATTGGTTAAACACCCTAATTGGATTAGAATAAGCCTAGGGAGGACGAAAATGACCTAAATGTTCAACCAATGACACAAAATGACACAAAATCACATATTGGATGCACAAGATTGGTTAAAAATCGTAATTGGATTAGAATAAGCCTAGTGATGACAAAAATGACCTAATTGGATTACCAATGACATAAATCACTTATTATATGCACAAGATTGGTTAAAAACCCTAATTGGATTAGAATAAGCCTACGGAGGCGAAAATAACCTAAATGTGCAACCAATGACACAAAATCACATATTGGATGCACAAGATTGGTTAAAAACCCTAATTGGATTAGAATAAGCCTAGGGAGGACGAAAATGACCTAAATGTTCAACCAATGACACAAAATGACACAAAATCACATATTGGATGCACAAGATTGGTTAAAAACCCTAATTCGATTACAATAAGTTTAGCGAGGACGAAAATAACCTAATTGGATTACAAATGACTCAAAATCACTTATTATATGCACAAGATTGGTTAAAAACCCTAATTGGATTAGAATAAGCCTACGGAGGACGAAAATAACCTAAATGTGCTACCAATGACACAAAATGACACAAAATCACATATTGGATGCACAAGATTGGTTAAAAACCCAAATTGGATTAGAATAAGCCTAGGGAGGACGAAAATAACCTAAATGTTCAACCAATGACACAAAATCACATATTGGATGCACAAGATTGGTTAAAAACCCTAATTGGATTAGAATAAGCCTAGGGAGAACGAATATGACCTAAATGTGCAACCAAGGACACAAAATCACATATTGGATGCACAAGATTGGTTAAACACCCTGATTGGATTAGAATAAGCCTAGGGAGGACGAAAATGACCTAAATGTTCAACCAATGACACAAAATGACACAAAATCACATATTGGATGCACAAGATTGGTTAAAAATCGTAATTGGATTAGAATAAGCCTAGTGATGACAAAAATGACCTAATTGGATTACCAATGACATAAATCACTTATTATATGCACAAGATTGGTTAAAAACCCTAATTGGATTAGAATAAGCCTACGGAGGCGAAAATAACCTAAATGTGCAACCAATGACACAAAATCACATATTGGATGCACAAGATTGGTTAAAAACCCTAATTGGATTAGAATAAGCCTAGGGAGGACGAAAATGACCTAAATGTTCAACCAATGACACAAAATGACACAAAATCACATATTGGATGCACAAGATTGGTTAAAAACCCTAATTCGATTACAATAAGTTTAGCGAGGACGAAAATGACCTAATTGGATTACAAATGACACAAAATCTCTTATTATATGCACAAGATTGGTTAAAAACCCTAATTGGATTAGAATCAGCCTAGGGAGGACGAAAATGACCTAAATGTGCAACCAATGACACAAAATCACATATTGGATGCACAAGATTTGTTAAAAACCCTAATTGGATTAGAATAAGCCTAGGGAGAACGAATATGACCTAAATGTTCTACCAATGACACAAAGTCACATATTGAATGCACAAGATTGGTTAAAAACCCTAATTGGATAAGAATAAGCCTAGGGAGGACGAAAATGACCTAAATGTGCAACCAATGACACAAAATCACATATTGGATGCACAAGATTGGTTAAAAACCCAAATTGGATTAGAATAAGCCTAGGGAGGACGAAAATGACCTAAATGTTCAACCAATGACACAAAATGACACAAAATCACATATTGGATGCATAAGATTGGTTAAAAACTCTAAACGGATTAGAATAAGCCTAGCGAGGACGAAAATGACCTAATTTGATTACCAATGACATAAAATCACTTATTATATGCACAAGATTGGTTAAAAACCCTAATTGGATTAGAATAAGCCTAGGGAGGACGAAAATAACCTAAATGTGCAACCAATGACACAAAATAACATATTGGATTCACAAGATTGGTTAAAAACCCTAATTGGATTAGAATAAGCCTACGGAGAACGAATATGACCTAAATGTGCAACCAAAGACACAAAATCACATATTGGATGCACAAGATTGGTTAAAACCCCTAATTGGATTAGAATAAGCCTAGGGTGGACGAAAATGACCTAAATGTTCAACCAATGACACAAAATGACACAAAATCACATATTGGATGCACAAGATTGGTTAAAAACCCAAATTGGATTAGAATAAGCCTAGGGAGGACGAAAATAACCTAAATGTTCAACTAATGACACAAAATCACATATTGGATGCACAAGATTGGTTAAAAACCCTAATTGGATTAGAATAAGCCTAGGGAGAACGAATATGACCTAAATGTGCAACCAAGGACACAAAATCACATATTGGATGCACAAGATTGGTTAAACACCCTAATTGGATTAGAATAAGCCTAGGGAGGACGAAAATGACCTAAATGTTCAACCAATGACACAAAATGACACAAAATCACATATTGGATGCACAAGATTGGTTAAAAATCGTAATTGGATTAGAATAAGCCTAGTGATGACAAAAATGACCTAATTGGATTACCAATGACATAAATCACTTATTATATGCACAAGATTGGTTAAAAACCCTAATTGGATTAGAATAAGCCTACGGAGGCGAAAATAACCTAAATGTGCAACCAATGACACAAAATCACATATTGGATGCACAAGATTGGTTAAAAACCCTAATTGGATTAGAATAAGCCTAGGGAGGACGAAAATGACCTAAATGTTCAACCAATGACACAAAATGACACAAAATCACATATTGGATGCACAAGATTGGTTAAAAACCCTAATTCGATTACAATAAGTTTAGCGAGGACGAAAATAACCTAATTGGATTACAAATGACTCAAAATCACTTATTATATGCACAAGATTGGTTAAAAACCCTAATTGGATTAGAATAAGCCTACGGAGGACGAAAATAACCTAAATGTGCTACCAATGACACAAAATGACACAAAATCACATATTGGATGCACAAGATTGGTTAAAAACCCAAATTGGATTAGAATAAGCCTAGGGAGGACGAAAATAACCTAAATGTTCAACCAATGACACAAAATCACATATTGGATGCACAAGATTGGTTAAAAACCCTTATTGGATTAGAATAAGCCTAGGGAGAACGAATATGACCTAAATGTGCAACCAAGGACACAAAATCACATATTGGATGCACAAGATTGGTTAAAAACCCTAATTCGATTACAATAAGTTTAGCGAGGACGAAAATGACCTAATTGGATTACAAATGACACAAAATCTCTTATTATATGCACAAGATTGGTTAAAAGCCCTAATTGGATTAGAATCAGCCTAGGGAGGACGAAAATGACCTAAATGTGCAACCTATGACACAAAATCACATATTGGATGCACAAGATTGGTTAAAAACCCAAATTGGATTAGGATCAGCCTAGGTAGGACGAAAATGACCTAAATGTTCAACCAATGACAAAAAATCACATATTGGATGCACAAGATTGGTTAAAAACCCAAATTGGATTAGAATCAGCCTAGGGAGGACGAAAATGACCTAAATGTTCAACCAATGACACAAAATGACACAAAATCACATATTTGATGCATAAGATTGGTTAAAAACCCTAATTGGATTAGAATAAGCCTAGCGAGGACGAAAATGACCTAATTGGATTACCAATGACATAAAATCACTTATTATATGCACAAGATTGGTTAAAAACCCTAATTGGATTAGAATAAGCCTACGGAGGACGAAAATAACCTAAATGTGCAACCAATGACACAAAATCACATATTGGATGCACAAGATTGGTTAAAAACCCTAATTGGATTAGAATAAGCCTAGGGAGGACGAAAATAACCTAAATGTTCAACCAATGACACAAAATGACACAAAATCACATTATGGATGCACAAGATTGGTTAAAAACCCAAATTGGATTAGAATAAGCCTAGGGAGGACGAAAATGACCTAAATGTTCAACCAATGACACAAAATGACACAAAATCACATATTGGATGCAGAAGATTGGTTAAAAACCCTAATTGGATTAGAATAAGCCTAGCGAGGACGAAAATGACCTAATTGGATTACCAATGACATAAAATCACTTATTATATGCACAAGATTGGTTAAAAACCCTAATTGGATTAGAATAAGCCTACGGAGGACGAAAATAACCTAAATGTGCAACCAATGACACAAAATCACATATTGGATGCACAAGATTGGTTAAAAACCCTAATTGGATTAGAATAAGCCTAGGGAGGACGAAAATAACCTAAATGTTCAACCAATGACACAAAATGACACAAAATCACATATTGGATGCACAAGATTGGTTAAAAACCCTAATTGGATTAGAATAAGCCTAGGGAGGACGAAAATGACCTAAATGTTCAACCAATGACACAAAATGACATATTGTATGCACAAGATTGGTTAAAAACCCTAATTCGATTAGAATAAGCCTAGGGAGGACGAAAATGACCTAAATGTTCAACCAATGACACAAAATGACACAAAATCACATATTGGATGCACAAGATTGGTTAAAACCCTAATTGGATTAGAATAAGCCTAGGGAGGACGAAAATGACCTAAATGTTCAACCAATGACACAAAATGACACAAAATCACATATTGGATGCACAAGATTGGTTAAAAACCCTAATTGGATTAGAATAAGCTTAGGGAGGACGAAAATGAACTAAATGTTCAACCAATGACATAAAATCACATATTGGATGCACAAGATTGGTTAAAAACCCTAATTGGATTAGAATAAGCCTTGGGAGGACGAAAATGACCTAAATGTTCAACCAATGACACAAAATGACATATTGGGTGCACAAGATTGGTTAAAAACCCTAATAGGATTAGAATTAGGCTAGAGAGGACGAAAATGACCTAAATGTTCAACCAATGACACAAAATGACACAAAATCACATATTTGATGCACAAGATTGGTTAAAAACCCTAATTGGATTAGAATACACCTAGGGAGGACGAAAATGACCTAAATGTTCAACCAATGACACAAAATCACATATTGGATGGACAAGATTGGTTAAAAACCCTAATTGGATTAGAATAAGCCTAGGGAGGACGAAAATGACCTAAATGTTCAACCAATGACACAAAATCATATATTGGATGCACAAGATTGGTTAAAAACCCTAATTGGATTAGAATAAGCCTAGGGAGGACGAAAATGACCTAAATGTTAAACCAATGACACAAAATCACATGTTGGATGCACAAGATTGTTTAAAAACCCTAATTATATTAGAATAAGCCAAGGGAGGACGAAAATGACCTAAATGTTCAACCAATGACACAAAATCACATATTGGTTGCACAAGATTGGTTAAAAACCTTAATTGTATTAGAATAAGCTTAGGGAGGACGAAAATGACTTAAATGTTCAACCAATGACACAAAATGACACAAAATCACATATTGGATGCACAAGATTGGTTAAAAACCCTAATTGGATTAGAATAAGCCTAGGGAGGATGAAAATGACCTAAATGTTCAACCAATGAAACAAAATGACACAAAATCACATATTGGATGCACAAGATTGGTTAAAAACCCTAATTGGATTAGAATAAGCCTAGCGAGGACGAAAATGACCTAATTGGATTACCAATGACACAAAATGAGTTATTATTTGCACAAGATTGGTTATAAACCCTAATTGGATTAGAATAAGCCTAGGGAGGACGAAAATGACCTAAATGTTCAACCAATGACACAAAATCACATATTGGATGCACAAGATTGGTTAAAAACCCTAATTGGATTAGAATAAGCCTAGCGAGGACGAAAATGAACTTAATATTCAACCAATGACACAAAATGACACAAAATCACATATTGGATGCACAAGATTGGTTAAAAACCCTAATTGGATTAGAATAAGCCTAGGGAGGACGAAAATGACCTAAATGTTCAACCAATGACACAAAATGACACAAAATCACATATTGGATGCACAAGATTGGTTAAAAATCCTAATTGGATTAAAATAACCCTAGGGAGGACGAAAATGACCTAAATGTTGAACCAATGACACAAAATGACACAAAATCACATATTGGATGCAGAAGATTGGTTAAAAACCCTAAATGGAATAGAATAAGCCTAGGGAGGACGAAAATGAACTAAATGTTCAACCAATGACACAAAATCACATATTGGATGCACAAGATTGGTTAAAAACCCTAATTGGATTAGAATAAGCCTAGGGAGGACGAAAATGACCTAAATGTTCAACCAATGACACAAAATGACACAAAATCACATATTGGATGCACAAGATTGGTTAAAAACCCTAATTGGATTAGAATATGCCTAGGGAGGACCAAAATGACCTAAATGTTCAACCAATGACACATAATGACACAAAATCACATATTGGATGCACAAGATTGGTTAAAAACCCTAATTGGATTAGAATAAGCCTAGGGAGGACGAAAATGACCTAAATGTTCAACCAATGACACAAAATGACACAAAATCACATATTGGATGCACAAGATTGGTTAAAAACCCTAATTGGATTAGAATAAGCGTAGGGAGGACGAAAATGACCTAAATTTTCAACCAATGACACAAAATCACATATTGGATGCACAAGATTTGTTGAAAACCCTAATTGGATTAGAATAAGCCTAGGGTGGGCGAAAATGAACAAAATGTTCAACCAATGACACAAAATAACATATTGGATGCACAAGATTGCTTAAAAACCCTAATTTGATTAGAATAAGCCTAGGGAGGACGAAAATGACCTAAATGTTCAACCAATGACACAAAATGACACAAAATCACATATTGGATGCTCAAGATTGGTTAAAAACCCTAATTGGATTAGAATAAGCCTAG
>JBBPBQ010000006.1:3835738-3882419 GCA_037974755.1 Cicer yamashitae
AATGTTCAACCAATGACACAAAATCACATATTGGATGCACAAGATAGGTTAAAAACCCTAATTGGATTGGAATAAGCCAAGGGAGGACGAAAATGACCTAAATGTTCAACCAATGACACAAAATGACCCAAAATTACATATTGGATGCACAAGATTGGTTAAAAACCCTAATTGGATTAGAATAAGCCTAGGGAGGACGAAAATGACCTAAATGTTCAACCAATGACACAAAATGACACAAAATCACATATTGGATGCACAAGATTGGTTAAAAACCCTAATTGGATTAGAATAAGCCTAGGGAGGACGAAAATGACCTAAATGTTCAACCAATGACACAAAATGACACAAAATCACATATTGGATGCACAAGAATGGTTAAAAACCCTAATTGGATGAGAATAAGCCTAGGGAGGACGAAAATGACCTAAATGTTCAACCAATGACACAAAATCACATATTGGATGCACAAGATTGGTTAAAAACCCTAATTGGATTAGAATAAGCCTAGGGAGGACGAAAATGACCTAAATGTTCAACCAATGACACAAAATCACATATTGGATGCACAAGTTTTGTTAAAAACCCTAATTGGATTAGAATAAGCCTAGGGAGGACGAAAATGACCTAAATGTTCAACCAATGACACAAAATCACATATTGGATGCACAAGATTGGTTAAAAACCCTAATTGGATTAGAATAAACCTAGGGAGGACAAAAAAGACCTAAATGTTCAACCAATGACACAAAATGACACAAAATCACATATTGGATGCACAAGATTGGTTAAAAACCCTAATTGGATTAGAATAAGCCTAGGGAGGACGAAAATGACCTAAATGTTCAACCAATGACACAAAATGACACAAAATCACATATTGGATGCACAAGATTGGTTAAAAACCCTAATTGGATTAGAATAAGCCTAGGGAGGACGAAAACGACCTAAATGTTCAACTAATGACACAAAATCACATATTGGATACACAAGATTGGTTAAAAACCCTAATGGGATTAGAATAAGCCTAGGGAGGACGAAAATGACCTAAATGTTCAACCAATGACACAAAATCACATATTGGATGCACAAGATTGGTCAAAACCCTAATTGGATTAGAATAAGTCTAGGGAGGACGACAATGACCTAAATGTTCAACCAATGACACAAAATGACACAAAATCACATATTGGATGCACAAGATTGGTTAAAAACCCTAATTGGATTAGAATAAGCCTAGGGAGGACGAAAATGACCTAAATGTTCAACCAATGACACAAAATGACACAAAATCACATATTGGATGCACAAGATTGGTTAAAAACCCTAATTGGATTAGAATAAGCCTAGGGAGGACAAAAATAACCTAAATGTTCAACCAATGACACAAAATCACATATTGGATGCACAAGATTGGTTAAAAACCCTAATTGGATTAGAATAAGCCTAGGGAGGACGAAAATGACCTAAATGTTCAACCAATGACACAAAATTACATATTGGATGCACAAGATTGGTTAAAAACCCTAATTGGATTAGAATAAGCCTATGGAGGACGAAAATGACCTAAATGTTCAACCAATGACACAAAATCACATATTGGATGCACAAGATTGGTTGAAAACCCTAATTGGATTAGAATAAGCCTAGGGAGGACGAAAATGACCTAAATGTTTAACCAATGACACAAAATGACACATAATCACATATTGGATGCACAAGATTGGTTAAAAACCGTAATTGGATTAGATTAAGCCTAGGGAGGACGAAAATGACCTAAATGTTCAACCAATGACACAAAATGACACAAAATCACATATTGGATGCACAAGATTGGTTAAAAACCCTAATTGGATTAGAATAAGCCTAGCGAGGACGAAAATGACCTAATTGGATTACCAATGACACAAAATCACTTATTATATGCACAAGATTGGTTAAAAACCCTAATTGGATTAGAATAAGCTTAGGGAGGACGAAAATGACCTAAATGTTCAACCAATGACACAAAATGACACAAAATCACATATTGGATGCACAAGATTGGTTAAAAACCCTAATTGGATTAGAATAAGCCTAGGGAGGACAAAAATGACTTAAATGTTGAACCAATGACACAAAATCACATATTGGATGCACAAGATTGGTTAAAAACCCTAATTGGATTAGAATAAGCCTAGGGAGGACGAAAATGACCTAAATGTTCAACCAATGACACAAAATGACACAAAATCACATATTGGATGCACAAGATTGGTTAAAAACCCTAATTGGATTAGAATAAGCCTAGCGAGGACGAAAATGACCTAATTAGATTACCAATGACATAAAATCACTTATTATATGCACAAGATTGGTTAAAAACCCTAATTGGATTAGAATAAGCCTAGGGAGGACGAAAATAACCTAAATGTTCAACTAATGACACAAAATCACATATTGGATGCACAAGATTGGTTAAAAACCCTAATTGGATTAGAATAAGCCTAGGGAGAACGAATATGACCTAAATGTGCAACCAAGGACACAAAATCAGATATTGGATGCACAAGATTGGTTAAACACCCTAATTGGATTAGAATAAGCCTAGGGAGGACGAAAATGACCTAAATGTTCAACCAATGACACAAAATGACACAAAATCACATATTGGATGCACAAGATTGGTTAAAAACCCTAATTGGATTAAAATAAGCCTAGCGAGGACGAAAATGACCTAATTGGATTACCAATGACATAAAATCACTTATTATATGCACAAGATTGGTTAAAAACCCTAATTGGATTAGAATAAGCCTACGGAGGACGAAAATAACCTAAATGTGCAACCAATGACACAAAATCACATATTGGATGCACAACATTGGTTAAAAACCCTAATTGGATTAGAATAAGCCTAGGGAGGACGAAAATGACCTAAATGTTCAACCAATAACACAAAATGACACAAAATCACATATTGGATGCACAAGATTGGTTAAAAACCCTAATTCGATTACAATAAGTTTAGCGAGGACGAAAATAACCTAATTGGATTACAAATGACTCAAAATCACTTATTATATGCACAAGATTGGTTAAAAACCCTAATTGGATTAGAATAAGCCTACGGAGGACGAAAATAACCTAAATGTGCTACCAATGACACAAAATGACACAAAATCACATATTGGATGCACAAGATTGGTTAAAAACCCAAATTGGATTAGAATAAGCCTAGGGAGGACGAAAATAACCTAAATGTTCAACCAATGACACAAAATCACATATTGGATGCACAAGATTGGTTAAAAACCCTAATTGGATTAGAATAAGCCTAGGGAGAACGAATATGACCTAAATGTGCAACCAAGGACACAAAATCACATATTGGATGCACAAGATTGGTTAAACACCCTAATTGGATTAGAATAAGCCTAGGGAGGACGAAAATGACCTAAATGTTCAACCAATGACACAAAATGACACAAAATCACATATTGGATGCACAAGATTGGTTAAAAATCGTAATTAGATTAGAATAAGCCTAGCGATGACAAAAATGACCTAATTGGATTACCAATGACATAAATCACTTATTATATGCACAAGATTGGTTAAAAACCCTAATTGGATTAGAATAAGCCTACGGAGGCGAAAATAACCTAAATGTGCAACCAATGACACAAAATCACATATTGGATGCACAAGATTGGTTAAAAACCCTAATTGGATTAGAATAAGCCTAGGGAGGACGAAAATGACCTAAATGTTCAACCAATGACACAAAATGACACAAAATCACATATTGGATGCACAAGATTGGTTAAAAACCCTAATTCGATTACAATAAGCTTAGCAAGGACGAAAATGACCTAATTGCATTACAAATGACACAAAATCTCTTATTATATGCACAAGATTGGTTAAAAGCCCTAATTGGATTAGAATCAGCCTAGGGAGGACGAAAATGACCTAAATGTTCAACCAATGACACAAAATGACACAAAATCACATATTGGATGCACAAGATTGGTTAAAAACCCTAATTGGATTAGAATAAGCCTAGCGAGGACGAAAATGACCTAATTAGATTACCAATGACATAAAATCACTTATTATATGCACAAGATTGGTTAAAAACCCTAATTGGATTAGAATAAGCCTAGGGAGGACGAAAATAACCTAAATGTTCAACTAATGACACAAAATCACATATTGGATGCACAAGATTGGTTAAAAACCCTAATTGGATTAGAATAAGCCTAGGGAGAACGAATATGACCTAAATGTGCAACCAAGGACACAAAATCACATATTGGATGCACAAGATTGGTTAAAAACCCTAATTCGATTACAATAAGTTTAGCGAGGACGAAAATGACCTAATTGGATTACAAATGACACAAAATCTCTTATTATATGCACAAGATTGGTTAAAAGCCCTAATTGGATTAGAATCAGCCTAGGGAGGACGAAAATGACCTAAATGTGCAACCTATGACACAAAATCACATATTGGATGCACAAGATTGGTTAAAAACCCAAATTGGATTAGGATCAGCCTAGGTAGGACGAAAATGACCTAAATGTTCAACCAATGACAAAAAATCACATATTGGATGCACAAGATTGGTTAAAAACCCAAATTGGATTAGAATCAGCCTAGGGAGGACGAAAATGACCTAAATGTTCAACCAATGACACAAAATGACACAAAATCACATATTTGATGCATAAGATTGGTTAAAAACCCTAATTGGATTAGAATAAGCCTAGCGAGGACGAAAATGACCTAATTGGATTACCAATGACATAAAATCACTTATTATATGCACAAGATTGGTTAAAAACCCTAATTGGATTAGAATAAGCCTACGGAGGACGAAAATAACCTAAATGTGCAACCAATGACACAAAATCACATATTGGATGCACAAGATTGGTTAAAAACCCTAATTGGATTAGAATAAGCCTAGGGAGGACGAAAATAACCTAAATGTTCAACCAATGACACAAAATGACACAAAATCACATATTGGATGCACAAGATTGGTTAAAAACAATAATTGGATTAGAATAAGCCTAGGGAGGACGAAAATCACCTAAATGTTCAACCAATGACACAAAATGACACAAAATCACATATTGGATGCACAAGATTGGTTAAAAACCCTAATTGGATTAGAATAAGCCTAGGGAGGACGAAAATGACCTAAATGATCAACCAATGACGCAAAATCACATATTGGATGCACAAGATTGGTTAAAAACCCTAATTGGATTAGAATAAGCCTAGGGAGGACGAAAATGACCTAAATGTTCAACCAATGACACAAAATCACATATTGGATGCACAAGATTGGTTAAAAACCCTAATTGGATTAGAATAAGCTTTGGGAGGACGAAAATGCCCTAAATGTTCAACCAATGACACAAAATCACATATTGGATGCACAAGATTGCTTAAAAACCCTAATTGGATTAGAATAAGCCTAGGGAGGACAAAAATGACCTAAATGTTCAACCAATGACACAAAATCACATATTGGAAGCACAAGATTGGTTAAAAACCCTAATCGGATTAGAATAAGCCTAGGGAGGACGAATATGACCTAAATGTTCAACCAATGACACAAAATGACACAAAATCACATATTGGATGCACAAGATTGGTTAAAAACCCTAATTGGATTAGAATAAGCCTAGGGAGGACAAAAATGACCTAAATGTTCAACCGATGACACAAAATCACATATTGGATGCACAAGATTGGTTAAAAACCCTAATTGGATTAGAATAAGCCTAGGGAGGACGAAAATGACCTAAATGTTCAACCAATGACACAAAATGACACAAAATCACATATTGGATGCACAAGATTGGTTAAAAACCCTTATTGGATTAGAATAAGCCTAGCGAGGACGAAAATGACCTAAATGTTCAACCAATGACACAAAATGACACAAAATCACATATTGGATGCACAAGATTGGTTAAAAACCCTAATTGGATTAGAATAAGCCTAGGGAGGACGAAAATGACCAAAATGTTCAACTGATGACACAAAATCACATATTGGATGCACAAGATTGGTTAAAAACCCTAATTGGATTAGAATAAGCCTAGGGAGGACGAAAATGACCTAAATGTTCAACCAATGACACAAAATGACACAAAATCACATATTGGATGCACAAGATTGGTTAAAAACCCTAATTGGATTAGAATAAGCCTAGGGAGGACGAAAATGACCTAAATGTTCAACCAATGACACAAAATGACACAAAATCACATATTGGATGCACAAGATTGGTTAAAAACCTTAATTGGATTAGAATAAGCCTAGGGAGGACGAATATGACCTAAATGTTCAACCAATGACACAAAATGACACAAAATCACATATTGGATGCACAAGATTGGTTAAAAACCCTAATTGGATTAGAATAAGCCTAGGGAGGACGAAAATGACCTAAATGTTCAACCAATGACACAAAATGACACAAAATCACATATTGGATGCACAAGATTGGTTAAAAATCCTAATTGGATTAAAATAACCCTAGGGAGGACGAAAATGACCTAAATGTTGAACCAATGACACAAAATGACACAAAATCACATATTGGATGCAGAAGATTGGTTAAAAACCCTAAATGGAATAGAATAAGCCTAGGGAGGACGAAAATGAACTAAATGTTCAACCAATGACACAAAATCACATATTGGATGCACAAGATTGGTTAAAAACCCTAATTGGATTAGAATAAGCCTAGGGAGGACGAAAATGACCTAAATGTTCAACCAATGACACAAAATGACACAAAATCACATATTGGATGCACAAGATTGGTTAAAAACCCTAATTGGATTAGAATATGCCTAGGGAGGACCAAAATGACCTAAATGTTCAACCAATGACACATAATGACACAAAATCACATATTGGATGCACAAGATTGGTTAAAAACCCTAATTGGATTAGAATAAGCCTAGGGAGGACGAAAATGACCTAAATGTTCAACCAATGACACAAAATGACACAAAATCACATATTGGATGCACAAGATTGGTTAAAAACCCTAATTGGATTAGAATAAGCCTAGGGAGGACGAAAATGACAAAAATGTTCAACCAATGACACAAAATCACATATTGGATGCACAAGGTTGGTTAAAAACCCTAATTGGATTAGAATAAGCCTAGGGAGGACGAAAATGACCTAAATGTTCAACCAATGACACAAAATCACATATTGGATGCACAAGATTGGTTAAAAACCCTAATTGGATTAGAATAAGCCTATGGAGGACAAAAATGACCTAAATGTTCAACCAATGATACAAAATCACATATAGGATGCACAAGATTGGTTAAAAACCCTAATTGGATTAGAATAAGCCTAGGGAGGACGAAAATGACCTAAATGTTCAACCAATGACACAAAATGACACAAAATCACATATTGGATGCACAAGATTGGTTAAAAACCCTAATTGGATTAGAATAAGCCTAGGGAGGACGAAAATGACCTAAATGTTCAACCAATGACACAAAATGACACAAAATCACATATTGGATGCACAAGATTGGTTAAAAACTCTAATTGGATTAGAATAAGCCTAGCGAGGACGAAAATGACCTAATTGGGTTACCAATGAAATAAAATCACTTATTATGTGCACAAGATTGGTTAAAAACCCTAATTGGATTAGAATAAGCCTAGGGAGGACGAAAATGACCTAAATGTTCAACCAATGACACAAAATGACACAAAATCACATATTGGATGCACAAGATTGGTTAAAAACCCTAATTGGATTAGAATAAGCCGAGGGAGGACGAAAATGACCCAAATGTTCAACCAATGACACAAAATGACACAAAATCACATATTGGATGCACAAGATTGGTTAAAAACCCTAATTGGATTAGAATAAGCCTAGGGAGGACGAAAATGACCTAAATGTTCAACCAATGACACAAAATGACACAAAATCACATATTGGATGCACAAGATTGGTTAAAAACCCTAATTGGATTAGAATAAGCCCAAGGAGGACGAAAATGACCTAAATGTTCAACCAATGACACAAAATGACACAAAATCACATATTGGATGCACAAGATTGGTTAAAAACCCTAATTGGATTAGAATAAGCCTAGCGAGGACGAAAATGACCTAATTAGATTACCAATGACATAAAATCACTTATTATATGCACAAGATTGGTTAAAAACCCTAATTGGATTAGAATAAGCCTACGGAGGACGAAAATAACCTAAATGTGCAACCAATGACACAAAATCACATATTGGATGCAAAAGATTGGTTAAAAACCCAAATTGGATTAGAATAAGCCTAGGGAGGAAGAAAATGACCTAAATGTTCAACCAATGACACAAAATGACACAAAATCACATTATGGATGCACAAGATTGGTTAAAAACCCAAATTGGATTAGAATAAGCCTAGGGAGGACGAAAATGACCTAAATGTTCAACCAATGACACAAAATGACACAAAATCACATATTGGATGCATAAGATTGGTTAAAAACCCTAATTGGATTAGAATAAGCCTAGCGAGGACGAAAATGACCTAATTGGATTACCAATGACATAAAATCACTTATTATATGCACAAGATTGGTTAAAAACCCTAATTGGATTAGAATAAGCCTAGGGAGGACGAAAATGTCCTAAATGTTCAACCATGACACAAAATCACATACTGGATGCACAAGATTGGTTAAAAACCCTAATTGGATTACAATAAGCCTAAGGAGGACGAAAATGACCTAAATGTGCAACCAATGACACAAAATCACATATTGGATGCACAAGATTGGTTAAAAACCCTAATTGGCTTAGAATAAGCATAGGGAGGACCAAAATGACCTTAATGTTCAACCAATGACACAAAATCACATATTGGATGCACAAGAATTGTTAAAAACCCTAATTGGATTAGAATAAGCCTAGGGAGGACGAAAATGACCTAAATGTGCAACCAATGACACAAAATCACATATTGGATGCACAAGATTGGATAAAAACCCTAATTGGATTAGAATAAGCCTAGGGAGGACGAAAATGACTTAAATGTTCAACCAATGACACAAAATGACACAAAATCACATATTGGATGCACATGATTGGTTAAAAATTCTAATTGGAGTAGAATAAGCCTAGCGAGGACGAAAATGACCTAATTGGATTACAAATGACACAAAATCACTTATTATATGCACAAGATTGGTTAAAAACCCTAATTGGATTAGAATAAGCCTAGGGAGGATGAAAATGACCTAAATGTTCAACCAATAATACAAAATGACACAAAATCACATATTGGATCCACAAGATTGGTTAAAAACCCTAATTGGATTAGAATAAGCCTAGGGAGGACCTAAATGACCTAAATGTTCAACCAATGACACAAAATGACACAAATTCACATATTGGATGCACAAGATTGGTTGAAAACCCTAATTGCATTAGAATAAGCCTAGGGAGGATGAAAATGACCTAAATGTGCAACCAATGATACAAAATCACATATTGGATGCACAAGATTGGTTAAAAACCCAAATTGGAATAGAATTAGCCTAGCGAGGATAACCAATAACACAAAATCACTTATTATATGCACAAGATTGGTTAGAAACCCTAATTGGATTAGAATAAGCCTAGGGAGGACGAAAATGACCTAAATGTTCAACAAATGACACAAAATCACATATTGGATGCACAAGATTTGTTAAAAACCCTAATTGGATTAGAATAAGTTTAGGGAGGACCAAAATGACTTAATTGGATTACAAATGACACAAAATCACTTGTTATATGCACAAGATTGGTTACAAACCCTAATTGGATTAGAATAAGCCTAGGGAGGACGAAAATGACCTAAATGTGCAACCAATGACACAAAATCACATATTGGATGCAGAAGATTGGCTAAAAACCCTAAATGGATTAGAATAAGCCTAGGGAGGACGAAAATGACCAAAATGTTCAACCAATGACACAAAATGACACAAAATCACATCTTGGATGCATAAGATTGGTTAAAAACCCAAATTGGATTAGAATAAGCCTAGGGAGGACGAAAATGACCTAAATGTTCAACCAATGACACAAAATGACACAAAATCACATATTGGATGCATAAGATTGGTTAAAAACCCTAATTGGATTAGAATAAGCCTAGCGAGGACGAAAATGACCTAATTGGATTACCAATGACATAAAATCACTTATTATATGCACAAGATTGGTTAAAAACCCTAATTGGATTAGAATAAGCCTACGGAGGACGAAAATAACCTAAATGTGCAACCAATGACACAAAATCACATATTGGATGCACAAGATTGGTTAAAAACCCTAATTGGATTAGAATAAGCCTAGGGAGGAAGAAAATGACCTAAATGTTCAACCAATGACACAAAATGACACAAAATCACATATTGGATGCACAAGATTTGTTAAAAACCCTAATTCGATTACAATAAGTTTAGCGAGGACGAAAATAACCTAATTGGATTACAAATGACTCAAAATCACTTATTATATGCACAAGATTGGTTAAAAACCCTAATTGGATTAGAATAAGCCTACGGAGGACGAAAATAACCTAAATGTGCAACCAATGACACAAAATCACATATTGGATGCACAAGATTGGTTAAAAACCCTAATTGGATTAGAATAAGCCTAGGGAGGACGAAAATGACCTAAATGTTCAACCAATGACACAAAATGACACAAAATCACATATTGGATGCACAAGTGTGGTTAAAAACCCTAATTGGATTAGAATAAACCTAGGGAGGACGAAAATGACCTAAATGTTCAACCAATGACACAAAATGACACAAAATCACATATTGGATGCACAAGTTTGGTTAAAAACCCTAATTGGATTAGAATAAGCCTAGGGAGGACGAAAATGACCTAAATGTTCAACCAATGACACAAAATGACACAAAATCACATATTGGATGCACAAGATTGGTTAAAAACCCTAATTGGATTAGAATAAGCCGAGGGAGGACGAAAATGACCTAACAGTTCAACCAATGACACAAAATGACACCAAATCACATATTGGATGCACAAGATTGGTTAAAAACCCTAATTGGATTAGAATAAGCCTAGGGAGGACGAAAATGACCTAAATGTTCAACCAATGACACAAAATGACACAAAATCACATATTGGATGCACAAGATTGGTTAAAAACCCTAATTGGATTAAAACGAGCCTAGTGAGGACCAAAATGACCTAAATGTTCAACCAATGACACAAAATCAAATATTGGATGCACAAGATTGGTTAAAAACCCTAATTGAATTAGAATAAGGCTAGGGAGGACGAAAATGACATAAATGTTCAACCAATGGTACAAAATCACATATTGGATGCACAAGATTGGTTAAAAACCCTAATTGGATTAGAATAAGCCTAAGGAGGACGAAAATGACCTAAATGTTCAACCAATGACACAAAATGACACAAAATCACATATTGGATGCACATGATTGGTTAAAAACCCTAATTGGATTAGAATAAGCCTAGGGAGGACGAAAATGACCTAAATGTTCAACCAATGACATAAAATGACACAAAATCACATATTGGACGCACAAGATTGGTTAAAAACCCTAATTGGATTAGAATAAGCCTAGGGAGGACGAAAATGACCTAAATGTTCAACCAATGACACAAAATGACACAAAATCACGTATTGGATGCATAAGATTGGTTAAAAACCCTAATTGCATTAGAATAAGCCTAGGGAGGACCAAAATGACCTAAATGTTCAACCAATGACACAAAATCACATATTGGATGCACAAGATTGGTTAAAAACCCTAATTGGATTAGAATAAGCCTAGGGAGGACGAAAATGACCTAAATGTTCAACCAATGACACAAAATGACACAAAATCATATATTGGATGCACAAGATTGGTTAAAAACCCTATTTGGATTATAATAAGCCTAGGGAGGACGAAAATGACCTAAATGTTCAACCAATGACACAAAATGACACAAAATCACATATTGGATGCACAAGATTGGTTAAAAACCCTAATTGGATTAGAATAAGCCTAGGGAGGACGAAAATGACCTAAATGTTCAACCAATGACACAAAATGACACAAAATCACATATTGGATGCACAAGATTGGTTAAAAACCCTAATTGGATTAGAATAAGCATAGCGATGACGAAAATGACCTAAATGTTCAACAAATGACACAAAATCACGTATTGGATGCACAAGATTGGTTAAAAACTCTAATTGGATTAGAATAAGCCTAGGGAGGACGAAAATGACCTAAATGTTCAACCAATGACACAAAATGACACAAAATCACATATTGGATGCACAAGATTGGTTAAAAACCCTAATTGGATTAGAATAAGCCTAGGGAGGACGAAAATGACCTAAATGTTCAACCAATGACACAAAATGACACAAAATCACATATTGGATGCACAAGATTGGTTAAAAACTCTAATTGGATTAGAATAAGCCTAGCGAGGACGAAAATGACCTAATTGGGTTACCAATGAAATAAAATCACTTATTATGTGCACAAGATTGGTTAAAAACCCTAATTGGATTAGAATAAGCCTAGGGAGGACGAAAATGACCTAAATGTTCAACCAATGACACAAAATGACACAAAATCACATATTGGATGCACAAGATTGGTTAAAAACCCTAATTGGATTAGAATAAGCCTAGCGATGACGAAAATGACCTAAATGTTCAACCAATGACACAAAATGACACAAAATCACATATTGGATGCACAAGATTGGTTAAAAACCCTAATTGGATTAGAATAAGCCTAAGGAGGACGAAAATGACCTAAATGTTCAACCAATGACACAAAATCACATATTGGATTCACAAGATTGGTTAAAAACCCTAATTGGATTAGAATAAGCCTAGGGAGGACGAAAATGACCTAAATGTTCAACCAATGACACAAAATGACACAAAATCACATATTGGATGCACAAGATTGGTTAAAAACCCTAATTGGATTAGAATAAGCCTAGGGAGGACGGAAATGAACTAAATGATCAACCAATGACACAAAATCACATATTGGATGCACAAGATTGGTTAAAAACCCTAATTGGATTAGAATAAGCCTAGGGAGGACGAAAATGACCTAAATGTTCAACCAATGACACAAAATGACACAAAATCACATATTGGATGCACAAGATTGGTTAAAAACCCTAATTGGATTAGAATTAGCCTAGGGAGGACGAAAATGACCTAAATGTTCAACGAATGACACAAAATCACATATTGGATGCACAAGATTGGTTAAAAACCCTAATTGGATTAGAATAAGCCTAGGGAGGACGAAAATGACCTAAATGTTCAACCAATGACACAAAATGACACAAAATCACATATTGGATGCACAAGATTGGTTAAAAACCCTAATTGGATTAGAATATGCCTAGGGAGGACCAAAATGACCTAAATGTTCAACCAATGACACATAATGACACAAAATCACATATTGGATGCACAAGATTGGTTAAAAACCCTAATTGGATTAGAATAAGCCTAGGGAGGACGAAAATGACCTAAATGTTCAACCAATGACACAAAATGACACAAAATCACATATTGGATGCACAAGATTGGTTAAAAACCCTAATTGGATTAGAATAAGCGTAGGGAGGACGAAAATGACCTAAATTTTCAACCAATGACACAAAATCACATATTGGATGCACAAGATTTGTTGAAAACCCTAATTGGATTAGAATAAGCCTAGGGTGGGCGAAAATGAACAAAATGTTCAACCAATGACACAAAATAACATATTGGATGCACAAGATTGCTTAAAAACCCTAATTTGATTAGAATAAGCCTAGGGAGGACGAAAATGACCTAAATGTTCAACCAATGACACAAAATGACACAAAATCACATATTGGATGCTCAAGATTGGTTAAAAACCCTAATTGGATTAGAATAAGCCTAGGGAGGACGAAAATGACCTTAATGTGCAACCAATGACACAAAATGACACAAAATCACATATTGGATGCACAAGATTGGTTTAAAACCCTAATTGGATTAGAATAAGCCTAGGGGAAAATGACCTAAATGTTCAACCAATGACACAAAATCACATATTGGATGCACAAGATTGGTTAAAAACCCTAATTGGATTAGAATAAGCCCAAGGAGGACGAAAATGGCCTAAATGTTCAACCAATGACACAAAATCACATATTGGATGCACAAGATTGGTTAAAAACCCTAATTGGATTAGAATAAGCCTAGGGAGGACGAAAATGACCTTAATGTTCAACCAATGACACAAAATGACACAAAATCACATATTGGATGCACAAGATTGGTTAAAAACCCTAATTGGATTAGAATAAGCCTAGGGAGGACGAAAATGAACTAAATGTTCAACCAATGACATAAAATCACATATTGGATGGACAACATTGGTTAAAAACCCTAATTGGATTAGAATAAGCCTAGGGAGGACGAAAATGACCTAAATGTTCAACCAATGACACAAAATGACACAAAATCACATATTGGATGCACAAGATTGGTTAAAAACCCTAATTGGATTAGAATAAGCCTAGGGAGGACGAAAATGACCTAAATGTTCAACCAATGACACAAAACAACACATAATCACATATTGGATGCACAAGATTGGTTAAAAACCCTAATTGGATTAGAATAAGCCTGTGGAGGACGAAAATGACCTAAATGTTCAACCAATGACACAAAATCACATATTGGACGCACAAGATTGGTTAAAAACGCTAATTGGATTAGAATAAGCCTAGGGAGGACGAAAATGACCTAAATTTTCAACCAATGACACCAAATCACATATTGGATGCACAAGATTGGTTAAAAACCCTAATTGGATTAGAATAAGCCTAGGGAGGACGAAAATGACCTAAATGTTCAACCAATGACACAAAATGACACAAAATCACATATTGGATGCACAAGATTGGTTAAAAACCCTAATTGGATTAGAATAAGCCTAGGGAGGACGAAAATGACCTCAATGTTCAACCAATGAAACAAAATCACATATTGGATGCACAAGATTGGTTAAAAACCCTAATTGGATTAGAATAAGCCTAGGGAGGACGAAAATGACCTAAATGTTCAACCAATGACACAAAATGACACAAAATCACATATTGGATGCACAAGATTGGTTAAAAACCCTAATTGGAGTAGAATAAGCCTAGGGAGGACAAAAATGACCTAAATGTTCAACCAATGACACAAAATCACATATTGGATGCACAAGATTGGTTAAAAACCCTAATTGGATTAGAATAAGCCTAGGGAGGACGAAAATGACCTAAATGTTTAACCAATGACACAAAATGACACATAATCACATATTGGATGCACAAGATTGGTTAAAAACCGTAATTGGATTAGATTAAGCCTAGGGAGGACGAAAATGACCTAAATGTTCAACCAATGACACAAAATGACACAAAATCACATATTGGATGCACAAGATTGGTTAAAAACCCTAATTGGATTAGAATAAGCCTAGCGAGGACGAAAATGACCTAATTGGATTACCAATGACACAAAATCACTTATTATATGCACAAGATTGGTTAAAAACCCTAATTGGATTAGAATAAGCTTAGGGAGGACGAAAATGACCTAAATGTTCAACCAATGACACAAAATGACACAAAATCACATATTGGATGCACAAGATTGGTTAAAAACCCTAATTGGATTAGAATAAGCCTAGGGAGGACAAAAATGACTTAAATGTTGAACCAATGACACAAAATCACATATTGGATGCACAAGATTGGTTAAAAACCCTAATTGGATTAGAATAAGCCTAGGGAGGACGAAAATGACCTAAATGTTCAACCAATGACACAAAATGACACAAAATCACATATTGGATGCACAAGATTGGTTAAAAACCCTAATTGGATTAGAATAAGCCTAGCGAGGACGAAAATGACCTAATTGGATTACCAATGACACAAAATCACTTATTATATGCACAAGATTGGTTAAAAACCCTAATTGGATTAGAATAAGCTTAGGGAAGACGAAAATGACCTAAATGTTCAACCAATGACACAAAATCACATATTGGATGCACAAGATTGGTTAAAAACCCTAATTGGATTAGAATAAGCCTAGGGAGGACGAAAATGACCTAAATGTTCAACCAATGACACAAAATCACATATTGGATGCACAAGATAGGTTAAAAACCCTAATTGGATTGGAATAAGCCAAGGGAGGACGAAAATGACCTAAATGTTCAACCAATGACACAAAATGACCCAAAATTACATATTGGATGCACAAGATTGGTTAAAAACCCTAATTGGATTAGAATAAGCCTAGGGAGGACGAAAATGACCTAAATGTTCAACCAATGACACAAAATGACACAAAATCACATATTGGATGCACAAGATTGGTTAAAAACCCTAATTGGATTAGAATAAGCCTAGGGAGGACGAAAATGACCTAAATGTTCAACCAATGACACAAAATGACACAAAATCACATATTGGATGCACAAGATTGGTTAAAAACCCTAATTGGATTAGAATAAGCCTAGGAGGACGAAAATGAACTAAAAGTTTAGCCAATGACACAAAATGACACAAAATCACATATTGGATGCACAAGATTGGTTAAAAACCCTAATTGGATTAGAATAAGCCTAGGGAGGACGAAAATGACCTAAATGTTCAACCAATGACACAAAATCACATATTGGATGCACAAGATTGGTTAAAAACCCTAATTGGATTAGAATAAGCCTAGGGAGGACGAAAATGATCTAAATGTTCAACCAATGACAAAAAATCACATATTGGATGCACAAGATTGGTTAAAAACCCTAATTGGATTAGAATAAGCCTAGGGAGGACGAAAATGACCTAAATGTTCAACCAATGACACAAAATGACACAAAATCACATATTGGATGCACAAGATTTGTTAAAAACCCTAATTCGATTACAATAAGTTTAGCGAGGACGAAAATAACCTAATTGGATTACAAATGACTCAAAATCACTTATTATATGCACAAGATTGGTTAAAAACCCTAATTGGATTAGAATAAGCCTACGGAGGACGAAAATAACCTAAATGTGCTACCAATGACACAAAATGACACAAAATCACATATTGGATGCACAAGATTGGTTAAAAACCCAAATTGGATTAGAATAAGCCTAGGGAGGACGAAAATAACCTAAATGTTCAACCAATGACACAAAATCACATATTGGATGCACAAGATTGGTTAAAAACCCTAATTGGATTAGAATAAGCCTAGGGAGAACGAATATGACCTAAATGTGCAACCAAGGACACAAAATCACATATTGGATGCACAAGATTGGTTAAAAACCCTAATTCGATTACAATAAGTTTAGCGAGGACGAAAATGACCTAATTGGATTACAAATGACACAAAATCTCTTATTATATGCACAAGATTGGTTAAAAGCCCTAATTGGATTAGAATCAGCCTAGGGAGGACGAAAATGACCTAAATGTGCAACCTATGACACAAAATCACATATTGGATGCACAAGATTGGTTAAAAACCCAAATTGGATTAGGATCAGCCTAGGTAGGGCGAAAATGACCTAAATGTTCAACCAATGACACAAAATCACATATTGGATGCACAAGATTGGTTAAAAACCCAAATTGGATTAGAATCAGCCTAGGGAGGACGAAAATGACCTAAATGTTCAACCAATGACACAAAATGACACAAAATCACATATTTGATGCATAAGATTGGTTAAAAACCCTAATTGGATTAGAATAAGCCTAGCGAGGACGAAAATGACCTAATTGGATTACCAATGACATAAAATCACTTATTATATGCACAAGATTGGTTAAAAACCCTAATTGGATTAGAATAAGCCTAGGGAGGACGAAAATAACCTAAATGTTCAACTAATGACACAAAATCACATATTGGATGCACAAGATTGGTTAAAAACCCTAATTGGATTAGAATAAGCCTAGGGAGAACGAATATGACCTAAATGTGCAACCAAGGACACAAAATCACATATTGGATGCACAAGATTGGTTAAACACCCTAATTGGATTAGAATAAGCCTAGGGAGGATGAAAATGACCTAAATGTTCAACCAATGACACAAAATGACACAAAATCACATATTGGATGCACAAGATTGGTTAAAAACCCTAATTCGATTACAATAAGCTTAGCAAGGACGAAAATGACCTAATTGGATTACAAATGACACAAAATCTCTTATTATATGCACAAGATTGGTTAAAAGCCCTAATTGGATTAGAATCAGCCTAGGGAGGACGAAAATGACCTAAATGTGCAACCTATGACACAAAATCACATATTGGATGCACAAGATTGGTTAAAAACCCAAATTGGATTAGGATCAGCCTAGGTAGGACGAAAATGACCTAAATGTTCAACCAATGACACAAAATCACATATTGGATGCACAAGATTGGTTAAAAACCCTAATTTGATTACAATAAGTTTAGCGAGGACGAAAATGACCTAATTGGATTACAAATGACACAAAATCTCTTATTATATGCACAAGATTGGTTAAAAACCCTAATTGGATTAGAATCAGCCTAGGGAGGACGAAAATGACCTAAATGTGCAACCAATGACACAAAATCACATATTGGATGCACAAGATTTGTTAAAAACCCTAATTGGATTAGAATAAGCCTAGGGAGAACGAATATGACCTAAATGTTCTACCAATGACACAAAGTCACATATTGAATGCACAAGATTGGTTAAAAACCCTAATTGGATAAGAATAAGCCTAGGGAGGACGAAAATGACCTAAATGTGCAACCAATGACACAAAATCACATATTGGATGCACAAGATTGGTTAAAAACCCAAATTGGATTAGAATAAGCCTAGGGAGGACGAAAATGACCTAAATGTTCAACCAATGACACAAAATGACACAAAATCACATATTGGATGCATAAGATTGGTTAAAAACTCTAAACGGATTAGAATAAGCCTAGCGAGGACGAAAATGACCTAATTTGATTACCAATGACATAAAATCACTTATTATATGCACAAGATTGGTTAAAAACCCTAATTGGATTAGAATAAGCCTAGGGAGGACGAAAATAACCTAAATGTGCAACCAATGACACAAAATAACATATTGGATTCACAAGATTGGTTAAAAACCCTAATTGGATTAGAATAAGCCTACGGAGAACGAATATGACCTAAATGTGCAACCAAAGACACAAAATCACATATTGGATGCACAAGATTGGTTAAAACCCCTAATTGGATTAGAATAAGCCTAGGGTGGACGAAAATGACCTAAATGTTCAACCAATGACACAAAATGACACAAAATCACATATTGGATGCACAAGATTGGTTAAAAACCCAAATTGGATTAGAATAAGCCTAGGGAGGACGAAAATAACCTAAATGTTCAACTAATGACACAAAATCACATATTGGATGCACAAGATTGGTTAAAAACCCTAATTGGATTAGAATAAGCCTAGGGAGAACGAATATGACCTAAATGTGCAACCAAGGACACAAAATCAGATATTGGATGCACAAGATTGGTTAAACACCCTAATTGGATTAGAATAAGCCTAGGGAGGACGAAAATGACCTAAATGTTCAACCAATGACACAAAATGACACAAAATCACATATTGGATGCACAAGATTGGTTAAAAACCCTAATTGGATTAAAATAAGCCTAGGGAGGACGAAAATGACCTAAATGTTCAACCAATGACACAAAATGACACAAAATCACATATTGGATGCATAAGATTGGTTAAAAACCCTAATTGGATTAGAATAAGCCTAGCGAGGACGAAAATGACCTAATTGGATTACCAATGACATAAAATCACTTATTATATGCACAAGATTGGTTAAAAACCCTAATTGGATTAGAATAAGCCTAGGGAGGATGAAAATGACCTAAATTTGCAACCAATGACACAAAATCACATATTGGATGCATAAGATTGGTTAAAAACCCTAATTGAATTAGAATAAGCCTAGGGAGGACGAAAATGACCTAAATGTTCAACCAATGACATAAAATGACACAAAATCACATATTGGATGCACAAGATTGGTTAAAAACCCAAATTGGTTTAAAATAAGCCTAGGGAGGACGAAAATGACCTAAATGTTCAACCAATGACACAAAATGACACAAAATCACATATTGGATGCATAAGATTGGTTAAAAACCCTAATTGGATTAGAATAAGCCTAGCGAGGACGAAAATGACCTAATTGGATTACCAATGACATAAAATCACTTATTATATGCACAAGATTGGTTCAAAACCCTAATTAGATGAGAATAAGCCTAGGGAGGACGAAAATGACCTAAATGTGCAACCAATGACACAAAATCAGATATTGGATGCACAAGATTGGTTAAAAACCCTAATTGGATTAGAATAAATCTAGCGAGGACGAAAATGAACTTATTGGATTACCAATGCAAAAAAATCACTTATTATATGCACAAGATTGGTTAAAAACCCTAATTGGATTAGAATAAGCCTAGGGAGGACGAAAATGACCTAAACGTTCAACCAATGACACAAAATCACATATTGGATGCACAAGATTGGTTAAAAACCCTAATTGGATTAGAATAAGCCTAGCGAGGACGAAAATGACCTAATTGGATTACCAATAACACAAAATCACTTATTATATGCACAAGATTGGTCAAAAACCCTAATTGGATTAGAATAAGCATAGGGAGGACCAAAATGACCTAATTGGATTACCAAAGACATAAAATCACTTATTATATGCACAATATTGGTTAAAAACCCTAATTGGATTAGAATAAGCCTAGGGAGGACAAAAATGACCTAAATGTGCAACCAATGACACAAAATAACATATTGCATGCACAAGATTGGTTAAAAACCCTAATTGGATTAGAATAAACCTAGGGAGGACGAAAATGACCTAAATGTTCAACCATGACACAAAATCACATATTGGATGCACAAGATTGGTAAAAAACCAAAATTGGTTTAAAATAAGCCTAGGGAAAATGACCTAAATGTTCAACCAATGACACAAAATCACATATTGGATGCATAAGATTGGTTAAAAACCCTAATTGGATTAGAATAAGCCTAGCGAGGACGAAAATGACCTAATTGGATTACCAATGACATAAAATCACTTATTATATGCACAAGATTGGTTACAAACCCTAATTGGATTAGAATAAGACTAGGGAGGACGAAAATGACCTAAATGTACAACCAATGACACAAAATCACATATTGGATGCACAAGATTGGTTAAAAACCCAAATTGGTTTAAAATAAGCCTAGGGTGGACGAAAATGACCTAAATGTTCAACCAATGACACAAAATCACATATTGGATGCATAAGATTGGTTAAAAACCCTAATTGGATTAGAATAAGCCTAGCGAGGACGAAAATGACCTAATTGGATTACCAATGACATAAAATCACTTATTATATGCACAAGATTGGTTAAAAACCCTAATTGGATTAGAATAAGCCTAGGGAGGACGAAAATGACCTAAATGTGCAACCAATGACACAAAATCACTTATTATATGCACAAGATTGGTTAAAAACCCTAATTGGATTAGAATAAGCCTAGGGAGGACGAAAATGACCTAAATGTTCAACCAATGGCACAAATTGACACAAAATCACATGTTGGATAAAAATCCTAATTGGATTAGAATAAGCCTGGGGAGGACGAAAATGACCTAAATGTTCAACCAATGACACTAAATCACATATTGGATGCACAAGATTGGTTAAAAATCGTAATTGGATTAGAATAAGCCTAAGGAGGACGAAAATGACCTAAATGTTCAACCAATGACACAAAATGACACAAAATCACATATTGGATGCATAAGATTGGTTAAAAACCCTAATTGGATTAGAATAAGCCTAGCGAGGACGAAAATGACCTAATTGGATTACCAATGACATAAAATCACTTATTATATGCACAAGATTGGTTAAAAACCCTAATTGGATTAGATTAAGCATAGGGAGGACGAAAATGACATAAATGTGCAACCAATGACACAAAATCACATATTGGATGCACAAGATTGGTTAAAAACCCTAATTGGATTAGAATAAGCCTAGGGAGGACGAAAATGACCTAAATGTTCAACCAATGACACAAATTGACACAAAATCACATATGGGATGCACAAGATTGGATAAAAATCCTAATTGGATTAGAATAAGCCTGGGGAGGACGAAATTTGCCGAAATGTTCAACCAATGCCACAAAATCACATATTGGAAGCACAAGATTGGTTAAAAACCCTAATTGGATTAGAATAAGCCTAGGGAGGACGAAAAGGACCTAAATGTGCAACCAATGACACAAAATCACATATTGGATGCACAAGATTGGTTAAAAACCCTAATTGGATTAGAATAAGCCTAGGGAGGACGAAAATGACCTAAATGTGCAACCAATGACACAAAATGACACAAAATCACATATTGGATGCATAAGATTGGTTAAAAACCCTAATTGGATTAGAATAAGCCTAGCGAGGACGAAAATGACCTAATTGGATTACCAATGACATAAAATCACTTATTATATGCACAAGATTGGTTAAAAACCCTAATTGGATTAGAATAAGCCTAGGGAGGACCAAAATGACCTAAATGTTCAACCAATGACACAAAATCACATATTGGATGCACAAGATTGGTTAAAAACCCTAATTGGATTAGAATAAGCCTAGCGAGGACGAAAATGACCTAATTGGATTACCAATAACACAAAATCAATTATTATATGCACAAGATTGGTTAAAAACCCTAATTGGATTAGAATAAGCCTAGGGAGGACGAAAATGACCTAAATGTGCAACCAATGACACAAAATCACATATTGGATGCACAAGATTGGTTAAAAACCCTAATTGGGTTAGAATAAGCCTAGGGGGGACGAAAATGACCTAAATGTGCAACCAATGACACAAAATCACATATTGGATGCACAAGATTGGTTAAAAACCCTAATTTGATTAGAATAAGCCTAGGGAGGACCAAAATGACCTAAATGTTAAACCAATGACACAAATTCGCATATTGGATGCATAAGATTGGTTAAAAACCCTAATTGGGTTAGAATAAGTTTAGCGAGGACGAAAATGACCCAATTGGATTACAAATGACACAAAATCACTTATTATATGCACAAGATTGGTTAAAAACCCTAATTGGATTAGAATAAGCCTAGGGAGGACGAAAATGACCTAAATGTGCAACCAATGACACAAAATCACATATTGGATGCACAAGATTGGTTAAAAACCCTAAATGGATTTGAATAAGCCTAGGGAGGACGAAAATGACCAAAATGTTCAACCAATGACACAAAATGACACAAAATCACATATTGGATGCACAAGATTGGTTAAAAACCCAAATTGGGTGAGAATAAGCTTAGGGAGGACAAAAATGACCTAAATGTTCAACCAATGACACAAAATCACATAATGGATGCATAAGATTGGTTAAAAACCCTAATTGGATTAGAATAAGCCTAGCGAGGACGAAAATGACCTAATTGGATTACCAATGACATAAAATCACTTATTATATGCACAAGATTGGTTAAAAACCCTAATTGGATTAGAATAAGCCTAGGGAGGACGAAAATGACCTAAATGTGCAACCAATGACACAAAATCACATATTGGATGCACAAGATTGGTTAAAAACCCTAATTGGATTAGAATAAGCCTTGGGAGGACGAAAATGACCTAAATGTTCAACCAATGACACAAATTGACACAAAATCACATATTGGATGCACAAGATTGGATAAAAATCCTAATTGGATTAGAATAAGCCTAGCGAGGACGAAAATGACCTAAATGTTCAACCAATGACACAAAATGACACAAAATCACATATTGGATGCATAAGATTGGTTAAAAACCCTAATTGGATTAGAATAAGCCTAGGGAGGACGAAAATAACCTAAATGTGCAACCAATGACACAAAATCACATATTGGATGCACAAGATTGGTTAAAAACCCTAATTGGATTAGAATAAGCCTAGGGAGGACGAAAATGACCTAAATGTTCAACCAATGACACAAAATGACACAAAATCACATATTGGATGCACAAGATTGGTTAAAAACCCTAATTGGCGTAGAATAAGCCTAGGGAGGACGAAAATGACCTAAATGTTCAACCAATGACACAAAATGACTTAAAATCACATATTGGATGCACAAGATTGGTTAAAAACCCTAATTGGATTAGAATAAGCCTAGGGAGGACGAAAATGACCTAAATGTTCAACCAATGACACAAAATGACACAAAATCACATATTGGATGCACAAGATTTGTTAAAAACCCTAATTCGATTACAATAAGTTTAGCGAGGACGAAAATAACCTAATTGGATTACAAATGACTCAAAATCACTTATTATATGCACAAGATTGGTTAAAAACCCTAATTGGATTAGAATAAGCCTACGGAGGACGAAAATAACCTAAATGTGCTACCAATGACACAAAATGACACAAAATCACATATTGGATGCACAAGATTGGTTAAAAACCCAAATTGGATTAGAATAAGCCTAGGGAGGACGAAAATAACCTAAATGTTCAACCAATGACACAAAATCACATATTGGATGCACAAGATTGGTTAAAAACCCTAATTGGATTAGAATAAGCCTAGGGAGAACGAATATGACCTAAATGTGCAACCAAGGACACAAAATCACATATTGGATGCACAAGATTGGTTAAAAACCCTAATTCGATTACAATAAGTTTAGCGAGGACGAAAATGACCTAATTGGATTACAAATGACACAAAATCTCTTATTATATGCACAAGATTGGTTAAAAGCCCTAATTGGATTAGAATCAGCCTAGGGAGGACGAAAATGACCTAAATGTGCAACCTATGACACAAAATCACATATTGGATGCACAAGATTGGTTAAAAACCCAAATTGGATTAGGATCAGCCTAGGTAGGATGAAAATGACCTAAATGTTCAACCAATGACACAAAATCACATATTGGATGCACAAGATTGGTTAAAAACCCAAATTGGATTAGAATCAGCCTAGGGAGGACGAAAATGACCTAAATGTTCAACCAATGACACAAAATGACACAAAATCACATATTTGATGCATAAGATTGGTTAAAAACCCTAATTGGATTAGAATAAGCCTAGCGAGGACGAAAATGACCTAATTGGATTACCAATGACATAAAATCACTTATTATATGCACAAGATTGGTTAAAAACCCTAATTGGATTAGAATAAGCCTACGGAGGACGAAAATAACCTAAATGTGCAACCAATGACACAAAATCACATATTGGATGCACAAGATTGGTTAAAAACCCAAATTGGATTAGAATAAGCCTAGGGAGGACGAAAATGACCTAAATGTTCAACCAATGACACAAAATGACACAAAATCACATTATGGATGCACAAGATTGGTTAAAAACCCTAATTGGATTAGAATAAGCCTAGGGAGGACGAAAATGACCTAAATGTTCAACCAATGACACAAAATGACACAAAATCACATATTGGATGCACAAGATTTGTTAAAAACCCTAATTCGATTACAATAAGTTTAGCGAGGACGAAAATAACCTAATTGGATTACAAATGACTCAAAATCACTTATTATATGCACAAGATTGGTTAAAAACCCTAATTGGATTAGAATAAGCCTACGGAGGACGAAAATAACCTAAATGTGCAACCAATGACACAAAATCACATATTGGATGCACAAGATTGGTTAAAAACCCTAATTGGATTAGAATAAGCCTAGGGAGGACGAAAATAACCTAAATGTTCAACCAATGACACAAAATGACACAAAATCACATTATGGATGCACAAGATTGGTTAAAAACCCAAATTGGATTAGAATAAGCCTAGGGAGGACGAAAATGACCTAAATGTTCAACCAATGACACAAAATGACACAAAATCACATATTGGATGCAGAAGATTGGTTAAAAACCCTAATTGGATTAGAATAAGCCTAGCGAGGACGAAAATGACCTAATTGGATTACCAATGACATAAAATCACTTATTATATGCACAAGATTGGTTAAAAACCCTAATTGGATTAGAATAAGCCTACGGAGGACGAAAATAACCTAAATGTGCAACCAATGACACAAAATCACATATTGGATGCACAAGATTGGTTAAAAACCCTAATTGGATTAGAATAAGCCTAGGGAGGACGAAAATAACCTAAATGTTCAACCAATGACACAAAATGACACAAAATCACATATTGGATGCACAAGATTTGTTAAAAACCCTAATTCGATTACAATAAGTTTAGCGAGGACGAAAATAACCTAATTGGATTACAAATGACTCAAAATCACTTATTATATGCACAAGATTGGTTAAAAACCCTAATTGGATTAGAATAAGCCTACGGAGGACGAAAATAACCTAAATGTGCTACCAATGACACAAAATGACACAAAATCACATATTGGATGCACAAGATTGGTTAAAAACCCAAATTGGATTAGAATAAGCCTAGGGAGGACGAAAATAACCTAAATGTTCAACCAACGACACAAAATCACATATTGGATGCACAAGATTGGTTAAAAACCCTAATTGGATTAGAATAAGCCTAGGGAGAACGAATATGACCTAAATGTGCAACCAAGGACACAAAATCAAATATTGGATGCACAAGATTGGTTAAAAACCCTAATTCGATTACAATAAGTTTAGCGAGGACGAAAATGACCTAATTGGATTACAAATGACACAAAATCTCTTATTATATGCACAAGATTGGTTAAAAGCCCTAATTGGATTAGAATCAGCCTAGGGAGGACGAAAATGACCTAAATGTGCAACCTATGACACAAAATCACATATTGGATGCACAAGATTGGTTAAAAACCCAAATTGGATTAGGATCAGCCTAGGTAGGACGAAAATGACCTAAATGTTCAACCAATGACACAAAATCACATATTGGATGCACAAGATTGGTTAAAAACCCAAATTGGATTAGAATCAGCCTAGGGAGGACGAAAATGACCTAAATGTTCAACCAATGACACAAAATGACACAAAATCACATATTTGATGCATAAGATTGGTTAAAAACCCTAATTGGATTAGAATAAGCCTAGCGAGGACGAAAATGACCTAATTGGATTACCAATGACATAAAATCACTTATTATATGCACAAGATTGGTTAAAAACCCTAATTGGATTAGAATAAGCCTACGGAGGACGAAAATAACCTAAATGTGCAACCAATGACACAAAATCACATATTGGATGCACAAGATTGGTTAAAAACCCTAATTGGATTAGAATAAGCCTAGGGAGGACGAAAATAACCTAAATGTTCAACCAATGACACAAAATGACACAAAATCACATTATGGATGCACAAGATTGGTTAAAAACCCAAATTGGATTAGAATAAGCCTAGGGAGGACGAAAATGACCTAAATGTTCAACCAATGACACAAAATGACACAAAATCACATATTGGATGCAGAAGATTGGTTAAAAACCCTAATTGGATTAGAATAAGCCTAGCGAGGACGAAAATGACCTAATTGGATTACCAATGACATAAAATCACTTATTATATGCACAAGATTGGTTAAAAACCCTAATTGGATTAGAATAAGCCTACGGAGGACGAAAATAACCTAAATGTGCAACCAATGACACAAAATCACATATTGGATGCACAAGATTGGTTAAAAACCCTAATTGGATTAGAATAAGCCTAGGGAGGACGAAAATAACCTAAATGTTCAACCAATGACACAAAATGACACAAAATCACATATTGGATGCACAAGATTGGTTAAAAACAATAATTGGATTAGAATAAGCCTAGGGAGGACGAAAATCACCTAAATGTTCAACCAATGACACAAAATGACACAAAATCACATATTGGATGCACAAGATTGGTTAAAAACCCTAATTGGATTAGAATAAGCCTAGGGAGGACGAAAATGACCTAAATGATCAACCAATGACGCAAAATCACATATTGGATGCACAAGATTGGTTAAAAACCCTAATTGGATTAGAATAAGCCTAGGGAGGACGAAAATGACCTAAATGTTCAACCAATGACACAAAATCACATATTGGATGCACAAGATTGGTTAAAAACCCTAATTGGATTAGAATAAGCTTTGGGAGGACGAAAATGCCCTAAATGTTCAACCAATGACACAAAATCACATATTGGATGCACAAGATTGCTTAAAAACCCTAATTGGATTAGAATAAGCCTAGGGAGGACAAAAATGACCTAAATGTTCAACCAATGACACAAAATCACATATTGGAAGCACAAGATTGGTTAAAAACCCTAATCGGATTAGAATAAGCCTAGGGAGGACGAATATGACCTAAATGTTCAACCAATGACACAAAATGACACAAAATCACATATTGGATGCACAAGATTGGTTAAAAACCCTAATTGGATTAGAATAAGCCTAGGGAGGACAAAAATGACCTAAATGTTCAACCAATGACAGAAAATGACACAAAATCACATATTGGATGCACAAGATTGGTTAAAACCCTAATTGGATTAGAATAAGCCTAGGGAGGACGAAAATGACCTAAATGTTCAACCAATGACACAAAATCACATATTGGATGCACAAGATTGGTTAAAAACTCTAATTGGATTAGAATAAGCCTAGGGAGGACGAAAATGACCTATATGTTCAAACAACGACACAAAATGACACAAAATCACATATTGGATGCACAAGATTGGTTAAACACCCTAATTGGATTAGAATAAGCCTAGGGAGGACGAAAATGACCTAAATGTTCAACCAATGACACAAAATGACACAAAATCACATATTGGATGCACAAGATTGGTTAAAAACCCTAATTGGATTAAAATAAGCCTAGCGAGGACGAAAATGACCTAATTGGATTACCAATGACATAAAATCACTTATTATATGCACAAGATTGGTTAAAAACCCTAATTGGATTAGAATAAGCCTACGGAGGACGAAAATAACCTAAATGTGCAACCAATGACACAAAATCACATATTGGATGCACAAGATTGGTTAAAAACCCAAATTGGATTAGAATAAGCCTAGGGAGGACGAAAATGACCTAAATGTTCAACAAATGACACAAAATGACACAAAATCACATTATGGATGCACAAGATTGGTTAAAAACCCAAATTGGATTAGAATAAGCCTAGGGAGGACGAAAATGACCTAAATGTTCAACCAATGACACAAAATGACACAAAATCACATATTGGATGCATAAGATTGGTTAAAAACCCTAATTGGATTAGAATAAGCCTAGCGAGGACGAAAATGACCTAATTGGATTACCAATGACATAAAATCACTTATTATATGCACAAGATTGGTTACCAACCCTAATTGGATTAGAATAAGCCTAGGGAGGACGAAAATGACCTAAATGTACAAGCAATGACACAAAATCACATATTGGATGCACAAGATTGGTTAAAAACCCAAATTGGTTTAAAATAAGCCTAGGGTGGACGAAAATGACCTAAATGTTCAACCAATGACACAAAATGACACAAAATCACATATTGGATGCATAAGATTGGTTAAAAACCCTAATTGGATTAGAATAAGCCTAGCGAGGACGAAAATGACCTAATTGGATTACCAATGACATAAAATCACTTATTATATGCACAAGAGTGGTTAAAAACCCTAATTGGATTAGAATAAGCCTAGGGAGGACGAAAATGACCTAAATGTGCAACCAATGACACAAAATCACATATTGGATGCACAAGATTGGTTAAAAATCCAAATTGGATTAAAATAAGCCTAGGGAGGACGAAAATGACCTAAATTTTTAACCAATAACACAAAATGACACAAAATCACATATTGGATGCATAAGATTGGTTAAAAACCCTAATTGGATTAGAATAAGCCTAGCGAGGACGAAAATGACCTAATTGGATTACCAATGACATAAAATCACTTATTATATGCACAAGAGTGGTTAAAAACCCTAATTGGATTAGAATAAGCCTAGGGAGGACGAAAATGACCTAAATGTTCAACCAATGACACAAAATCACATATTGGATGCACAAGATTGGTTAAAAACCCTAATTGGATTAGAATAAGCCTATGGAGGACAAAAATGACCTAAATGTTCAACCAATGATACAAAATCACATATAGGATGCACAAGATTGGTTAAAAACCCTAATTGGATTAGAATAAGCCTAGGGAGGACGAAAATGACCTAAATGTTCAACCAATGACACAAAATGACACAAAATCACATATTGGATGCACAAGATTGGTTAAAAACCCTAATTGGATTAGAATAAGCCTAGGGAGGACGAAAATGACCTAAATGTTCAACCAATGACACAAAATGACAAAAAATCACATATTGGATGCACAAGATTTGTTAAAAACCCTAATTGGATTAGAATAAGCCTAGGGAGGACGAAAATGACCTAAATGTTCAACCAATGACACAAAATCACATATTGAATGCACAAGATTGGTTTAAAACCCTAATTGGATTAGAATAAGCCTAGGGACGACGAAAATGACCTAAATTTTCAACCAATTACACAAAATAACACAAAGTCACATATTGGATGCACAAGATTGGTTAAAAATCCTAATTGGATTAGAATAAGCCTAGGGAGGACGAAAATGACCTAAATGTTCAACCAATGACACAAAATGACACAAAATCACATATTGGATGCACAAGATTGGTTAAAAACCCTAATTGGATTAGAATAAGCCTAGGGAGGACGAAAATGACCTAAATGTTCAACCAATGACACAAAATGACACAAAATCACATATTGGATGCACAAGATTTGTTAAAAACCCTAATTGGATTAGAATAAGCCTAGGGAGGACGAAAATGACCTAAATGTTCACCCAATGACACAAAATGACACAAAATCACATATTGGATGCACAAGATTGGTTAAAAACCCTAATTGGATTAGAATAAGCCTAGGGAGGACGAAAATGACCTAAATGTTCAACCAATGACACAAAATCACATATTATATGCACAAGATTGGTTAAAAACCCTAATTGGATTAGAATAAGCCTAGGGAGGACGAAAATGACCTAAATGTTCAACCAATGACACAAAATGACACAAAATCACATATTGGATGCACAAGATTGGTTAAAAACCCTAATTGGATTAGAATAAGCCCAGGGAGGACGAAAACGACCTAAATGTTCAACCAATGACACAAAATGACACAAAATCACATATTGGATGCACAAGATTGGTTAAAAACCCTAATTGGATTAGAATAAGCCTAGGGAGGACGAAAATGACCTAAATGTTCAACCAATGACACAAAATCACATATTGGATGCACAAGATTGGTTAAAAACCCTAATTGGATTAGAATAAGTCTAGGGAGGACGAAAATGACCTAAATGTTCAACCAGTGACACAAAATGACAAAAAATCACATATAGGATGCACAAGATTGGTTAAAACCCCTAATTGGATTAGAATAAGCCTAGGGAGGACGAAAATGACCTAAATGTTCAACCAATGACACAAAATGACACAAAATCACATATTGGATGCACAAGATTGGTTAAAAACCCTAATTGGATTAGAATAAGCCTAGGGAGGACGAAAATGACCTAAATGTTCAACCAATGACACAAATTGACACAAAATCACATATTGGATGCACAAGATTGGATAAAAATCCTAAGTGGATTAGAATAAGCATGGGGAGGACGAAAATGACCTAAATGTTCAACCTATGACACAAAATGACACAAAATCACATATTGGATGCATAAGATTGGTTAAAAACCCTAATTGGATTAGAATAAGCCTAGCGAGGACGAAAATGACCTAATTGGATTACCAATGACATAAAATCACTTATTATATGCACAAGATTGGTTAAAAACCCTAATTGGATTAGAATAAGCCTACGGAGGACGAAAATAACCTAAATGTGCAACCAATGACACAAAATCACATATTGGATGCACAAGATTGGTTAAAAACCCAAATTGGATTAGAATAAGCCTAGGGAGGACGAAAATGACCTAAATGTTCAACCAATGACACAAAATGACACAAAATCACATTATGGATGCACAAGATTGGTTAAAAACCCAAATTGGATTAGAATAAGCCTAGGGAGGACGAAAATGACCTAAATGTTCAACCAATGACGCAAAATGACACAAAATCACATATTGGATGCATAAGATTGGTTAAAAACCCTAATTGGATTAGAATAAGCCTAGCGAGGACGAAAATGACCTAATTGGATTACCAATGACATAAAATCACTTATTATATGCACAAGATTGGTTAAAAACCCTAATTGGATTAGAATAAGCCTACGGAGGACGAAAATAACCTAAATGTGCAACCAATGACACAAAATCACATATTGGATGCACAAGATTGGTTAAAAACCCAAATTGGATTAGAATAAGCCTAGGGAGGACGAAAATGACCTAAATGTTCAACCAATGACACAAAATGACACAAAATCACATTATGGATGCACAAGATTGGTTAAAAACCCTAATTGGATTAGAATAAGCCTAGGGAGGACGAAAATGACCTAAATGTTCAACCAATGACACAAAATGACACAAAATCACATATTGGATGCACAAGATTTGTTAAAAACCCTAATTCGATTACAATAAGTTTAGCGAGGACGAAAATAACCTAATTGGATTACAAATGACTCAAAATCACTTATTATATGCACAAGATTGGTTAAAAACCCTAATTGGATTAGAATAAGCCTACGGAGGACGAAAATAACCTAAATGTGCTACCAATGACACAAAATGACACAAAATCACATATTGGATGCACAAGATTGGTTAAAAACCCAAATTGGATTAGAATAAGCCTAGGGAGGACGAAAATAACCTAAATGTTCAACCAATGACACAAAATCACATATTGGATGCACAAGATTGGTTAAAAACCCTTATTGGATTAGAATAAGCCTAGGGAGAACGAATATGACCTAAATGTGCAACCAAGGACACAAAATCACATATTGGATGCACAAGATTGGTTAAAAACCCTAATTCGATTACAATAAGTTTAGCGAGGACGAAAATGACCTAATTGGATTACAAATGACACAAAATCTCTTATTATATGCACAAGATTGGTTAAAAGCCCTAATTGGATTAGAATCAGCCTAGGGAGGACGAAAATGACCTAAATGTGCAACCTATGACACAAAATCACATATTGGATGCACAAGATTGGTTAAAAACCCAAATTGGATTAGGATCAGCCTAGGTAGGACGAAAATGACCTAAATGTTCAACCAATGACACAAAATCACATATTGGATGCACAAGATTGGTTAAAAACCCAAATTGGATTAGAATCAGCCTAGGGAGGACGAAAATGACCTAAATGTTCAACCAATGACACAAAATGACACAAAATCACATATTTGATGCATAAGATTGGTTAAAAACCCTAATTGGATTAGAATAAGCCTAGCGAGGACGAAAATGACCTAATTGGATTACCAATGACATAAAATCCCTTATTATATGCACAAGATTGGTTAAAAACCCTAATTGGATTAGAATAAGCCTAGGGAGGACGAAAATGACCTAAATGTGCAACCAATGACACAAAATCACATATTGGATGCACAAGATTTGTTAAAAACCCTAATTGGATTAGAATAAGCCTAGGGAGAACGAATATGACCTAAATGTGCAACCAAAGACACAAAATCACATATTGGATGCACAAGATTGGTTAAAAACCCTAATTGGATTAGAATAAGCCTAGGGTGGACGAAAATGTCCTAAATGTTCAACCAATGACACAAAATGACACGAAATCACATATTGGATGCACAAGATTGGTTAAAAACCCTAATTCGATTACAATAAGTTTAGCGAGGACGAAAATGACCTAATTGGATTACAAATGACACAAAATCTCTTATTATATGCACAAGATTGGTTAAAAACCCTAATGGGATTAGAATCAGCCTAGGGAATACGAAAATGACCTAAATGTGCAACCTATGACACAAAATCACATATTGGATGCACAAGATTGGTTAAAAACCCAAATTGGATTAGGATCAACCTAGGTAGGACGAAAATGATCTAAATGTTCAACCAATGACACAAAATCACATTTTGGATGCACAAGATTGGTTAAAAACCCAAATTGGATTAGAATAAGCCTAGGGTGGACGAAAATGTCCTAAATGTTCAACCAATGACACAAAATGACACAAAATCACATATTGGATGCACAAGATTGGTTAAAAACCCTAATTCGATTACAATAAGTTTAGCGAGGACGAAAATGACCTAATTGGATTACAAATGACACAAAATCTCTTATTATATGCACAAGATTGGTTAAAAACCCTAATTGGATTAGAATCAGCCTAGGGAGGACGAAAATGACCTAAATGTGCAACCAATGACACAAAATCAAATAATGGATGCACAAGATTGGTTAAAACCCTAATTGGATTAGAATAAGCCAAGGGAGGACGGAAATGACCTAAATGTTCAACCAATGACACAAATTGACACAAAATCACATATGGGATGCGAAAGATTGGTTAAAAACCCTAATTGGATTAGAATAAGCCTAGGGAGGACAAAAATGACCTAAATGTGCAACCAATGACACAAAATCACATATTGGATGCACCAGATTGGTTAAGAACCCTAATTGGATTAGAATAAGCCTAGGGAGGACCAAAATGACCTAAATGTTCAACCAATGACACAAAGTCACATATTGAATGCACAAGATTGGTTAAAAACCCTAATTGGATTAGAATAAGCCTTGGGAGGACAAAAATGACCTAAATGTGCAACCAAAGACACAAAATCACATATTGGATGCACAAGATTGGTTAAAAACCGTAATTGGATTAGAATAAGCCTAGGGAGGACGAAAATGACCTAAATGTTCAACCAATGACACAAAATGACACAAAATCACATATTGGATGCACAAGATTGTTTAAAAACCCTAATTGGAGAAGAATAAGCCTAGGGAGGACGAAAATGACCTAAATGTGCAACCAATGACACAAAATCACATATTGGATGCACAAGATTGATTAAAAACCCAAATTGGATTAGAATAAGCCTAGGGAGGACGAAAATGACCTAAATGTTCAACCAATGACACAAAATGACACAAAATCACATATTGGATGCATAAGATTGGTTAAAAACTCTAATTGGATTAGAATAAGACTAGCGAGGACGAAAATGACCTAATTGGATTACCAATGACATAAAATCACTTATTATATGCACAAGATTGGTTAAAAACCCTAATTGGATTAGAATAAGCCTATGGAGGATGAAAATAACCTAAATGTGCAACCAATGACACAAAATCAAATATTGGATGCACAAGATTGGTTAAAACCCTAATTGGATTAGAATAAGCCAAGGGAGGACGGAAATGACCTAAATGTTCAACCAATGACACAAATTGACACAAAATCACATATAGGATGCGAAAGATTGGTTAAAAACCCTAATTGGATTAGAATAAGCCTAGGGAGGACAAAAATGACCTAAATGTGCAACCAATGACACAAAATCACATATTGGATGCGCCAGATTGGTTAAGAACCCTAATTGGATTAGAATAAGCCTAGGGAGGACCAAAATGACCTAAATGTTCAACCAATGACACAAAGTCACATATTGAATGCACAAGATTGGTTAAAAACCCTAATTGGATTAGAATAAGCCTTGGGAGGACGAAAATGACCTAAATGTTCAACCAATGACACAAAATCACATATTGGATGCACAAGATTGGTTAAAAACCCAAATTGGATTAGAATTAGCCTAGGGAGGACGAAAATAACCTAAATGTTCAACCAGTGACACAAAATAACATATTGGATGCATAAGATTGGTTAAAAACCCTAATTGGATTAGAATAAGCCTAGCGAGGACGAAAATGACCTAATTGGATTACCAATGACATAAAATCACTTATTATATGCACAAGATTCTTTAAAAACCCTAATTGGATTAGAATAAGCCTAGGGAGGACAAAAATAACCTAAATGTGCAACTAATTACACAATCACATATACGATGCACAAGATTGGTGAAAAACCCTAATTGGATTAGAATAAGCCTAGGGAGGACAAAAATGACCTAAATGTTCAACCAATGACACAAAATGACACAAAATCACATATTGGATGCACAAGATTGGTTAAAAACCCTAATTGGATTAGAATAAGCCTGGCGAGGACGAAAATGACCTAATGGGATTACCAATAACACAAAATCACTTATTATATGCACAAGATTGGTTTAAAACCCTAATTGGATTAGAATAAGCCTAGGGAGGACGAAAATGACCTAAATGTGCAACCAATGACACAAAATCACATATTGGATGCACAAGATTGGTTAAAAACCCTAATTGGATTAGAATAAGCCTAGGGAGAACGAATATGACCTAAATGTGCAACCAAAGACACAAAATCAGATATTGGATGCACAAGATTGGTTAAAAACCCTAATTGGATTAGAATAAGCCTAGGGAGGACGAAAATGACCTAAATGTTCCACCAATGACACAAAATGATACAAAATCACATATTGGATGCACAAGATTGGTTAAAAACCCTAATTGGATTAGAATAAGCCTAGGGAGGACGAAAATGACCTAAATGTGGAACCAATGACACAAAATCACATATTGGATGCACAAGATTGGTTAAAAACCCAAATTGGATTAGAATAAGCCTAGGGAGGACGAAAATGACCTAAATGGTTAACCAGTGACACAAAATCACATATTGGATGCATAAGATTGGTTAAAAACCCTAATTGGATTAGAATAAGCCTAGCGAGGACGAAAATGACCTAATTGGATTACCAATGACATAAAAGCACTTATTATATGCACAAGATTCGTTAAAAACCCTAATTGGATTAGAATAAGCCTAGGGAGGACGAAAATAATCTAAATGTGCAACCAATGACACAAAATCACATATTGTATGCACAAGATTGGTTAAAAACCCTAATTGGATTAGAATAAGCCTAGGGAGGATGAAAATGACCTAAATGTTCAACCAATGACACAAATTGACACAAAATCACATATGGGATGCATTCACAAATTATTAGAAACATGAAGTTAAAATCATGAAATAATCAAACCTTAACAAAGTCCTCTAATATTTTGTAACACAATATATATGTTCGTGCCATTAAGCAATTTGAATACTTCATTAACCTCTTTCTTTTTAAACATATATCTCTAACTACTAAAATACCCGATGTAACACCCCATATTTTTTAATAAACTATTTTGTTAATTAAATAGAATTTTCAATAATTAATTTGGTGTTAAAATTATTTTAGAATGTATGTTAATAAATTTTGTGACTAATTTTCGTTATATGGGTGCCTTCAATGATATGTTAATCGTGTATATATTTGACTAAATATGTTATATGAATAATAAATGTTATATTTTATTACTTTATATATTTTTCTAAAAATGATAGTATATTAGTGTAAATATTTTGAAGAATAAGATTTAAGTGATTTTACGTGTATATATGAGTTGGTAATTAATATGATATTTTCTCGTGGGTTTGACTAATATTAAATATGTACTTAATTATATTTAATTGTTTTTAAATATATCTTATTTTAACTATTTATTTTATAAATAATTATTTGAGATATTAGTAATGTTGTGTTTGATTTCCTTATTTTTATATATGTGTTATGCCATTGTGATTTTATATATATTTATTATGATATAATAACAAATATAAAGTGTGATTTATTTTATAGTTTTGATTATTCTCTAATGATGGTAATATTTTAATTTGAGTGTTTTGAAACATAAGTATTATTATAGTGATAGTTTTGAATATAAGAATTTTGGTTATTACGGTGTTTTAAAAGATTAATTACTTTATTTTTTGTGTTTAAAAAAAAATAGCTTTGGTAATTGTTGGTAAAAAAAAATAAGTAAAATGTGTTTCATGGGTTAGGCCCATATGGAAGTAAAACCTAATTAAATAATAATAATAATAATAATACACTACAAGAAAAACTGTCTCTAGCTACGGTAGATTTTATCTTTACCGACGGAAATTCCGTAGGTAACGTGAAATTATTTACGGCTTACCCACGGACACGAGTTCGTAACTATTTCGCTCGTAGGAAAATATTTATCCACGGAAAAGCAGTGGAATATACTTACTTAAGGAAAGTCCGTGGAAGCATGACTTACCGATTAGCCGTGGGTAAATTACTTATAGATTTTCCGTGGGTAAAAACGTAGATTCTTACCTACGAATAAGTCACAAGTAACATTTCAATTTGGTCATTAAAACTTTATCCATGACATGTCCGTGGGTAAATTATCATTCTTCTTTCACCGAGGCAATGGTAGATTCTACTTTCCTTCTCTCATCATAACACACACTAATTAAAAGTGAGTAACACAGTCATATAAAAAAAAGAAAGTTGAACAAACCATGCTCTTGTTTAAAGTGAGAGCAACAAGAGCAATCTGAAGATAATACTTTTGAGAATGTAGCAAACCAATCACTGAATCACAAGATTCACAACATGATATTTGATTAATCTTGGGTGTGAAGCTGAAGGTGAGTTGCATGTGATACTAATGTGATCAATATTGAAGCCTAAGCAGGTAGAATACCTAGTGCGAGGAACCAGCATCCGTGTGGCATCTAACAGATCTTGCAGCTGAACAGCAGTTTTAAGTTTTGTTTGTAAACAGAAGAACATTAGATCATCCACAGAGGCTTAAGAATTCAATAGTTACTATACAATTTAATAAATTGTACTGAAGCCCCTCAAAACAGTGTTACCTCAGATCTTGGTCGGCCACCATTATATTTTAAAATTAAGTTCAGTAGCTTTTCCTCAGTAACCTTTAACTTCACCTTCTGTTTAGGAGTTCTATCACCACTGCCAAAAGAGAAGACTATATAGGTAACAATATCACATTTAACTAGTTAAATAAAAAAGGAAATAGAACATACTGTCGAATTACAGCAATTACAGATCGTAGTTCCTCAGTTTGTCCAAAAGTGCCATTGATACCACTACCCTGACGAGTTAGTGCCTCATAAGGTTGCACTAGCTCATTTACTTTCCATGGTAAAGTAGGTGGAATCACTGAAGAAAGATGAGGAGCTTTTGCATCTAGCAACATCTTCCGCAGCACACAAGCAGAATCATCATAATACCTTTAATAGCAATAGGAGAAAATAATGTAATCTTCAGAAAATGAAAATGTTGACAAACAAACTATGCATCATAAAACAGATATATTAAAAGAAAGGATAATTTGTAGCAAAAGTTTCTTTGAAGTGAATTAAGAATAAGAGAGTGAGACTATGAGAGAAAAGAGAGAACTTGATAATTCTGAAAAGTTTCCGCTTATTAGCCTTATCATTCTTCAAGTATCTAAACTATTTCTTTCCAGTATATGTTATGGATAGAAGGCCCAATAAAATGCCCAACTCAAAAAATTCCCTTGGGAAAGATGTTATGATTAACAAGAAGAGAGTAAATAATAACATATTTTGAGCCATGCTGCCAATATAGAAAACAAATTGCCAAAAATTCTAATTACAGAGAGTTACTTGTGAGTTTTTAACAAAGCTCCATCCATTCACATCACAAACATATGAGCGTCCCTCCCTTCTCAAGAGATCAAACCCACAAACCTGCGGGGCAACAAGAAAAACTATAGCAGGACATGAAATAGAACTTTAAAACAGAAAAACTTTAACCAAGATGATGATAAGACACAAGTCTTCCCTAGAATCAACTAATAGTGCTAAATGGATGGGCTAGGACAAACCAGATGCAGTTAGATTCAAGAGAATGGAGAGTATTATGTAAAGGAAGATACAAATACAAATTCTACTTACTTCTTTCCCATCAGGATTTCTCATAACAACACCATCATTGAAATAAGCAACGCTGTAAAACTTGAGTACCCTTGTTGATCTGATTTGCTTCAAGGAAGAATCTAGTTGCCTTTCAAGTGTTTCAAGGTCTTTGCTGATTCTTAATCATCATTTGCCAAAACAAAACGAAAGGAAAAATTGTAAAAAAATAACGAACCACAATATATAGAAAGTTACTGAATCTGAATGTAATGAAAAAATGGAAACAAACTTAAACAAACATTCCACAAAGAGGCCATGAAACATATGATATATAAAACTACTCAAATATAGTTAATATTAAAATACATAAATAACTTTAGAATTTTCTCAAAACATACACATCCCAAAGCTTCACATTCAAGCCACAATCACAGAGCAAAACAAGATCACAATAGTAATTTCTCCATGACAAAATAACCTCATAAGCATATAGAAATAAACTAAAAAATATGCATGTTTATGACATAATTAATTAGAACCCTATAAATGAAATTTTTCTTACAAACGACATTGCCTTGGCTTTGTCTTAGCAAATTTATATGAGATTAGCTATCTATCATTAATCAATTAAGTAAACATATTCCAAGTTATTTAATCTATTTAAATTGCTTTAGAAGGAGAGAAAAATCTTGCCAACATGTTTTGATTAGGATCTTACAAACTTAAATTGTGCATTTACTAATTATAAAGCATAATTCAGGAAAGTTAAACCAAGAACAAAATCATTATTAATTTGGACCAAAATTGAAATCATAGTCTACAACTACCAAACCAACAAAAATAGAAAGAAATTGAAAGCAAGTGCCTTTTCTAAACTTTCTCTACTTATGCATATAGAAACCTAACAATGAAGCGTTACCACATTGGCTATATCCACAGACAAATATAAAAACAGAACATAGGATATATTTAATTAGGATGTGAAACAAACAGTGATACTATTCTAAACTATAACTTTTTATTCACTTTTATAACATAAACCAAGAACACTCTTTCATCACCTTGAGTCTAATTTGAAAACATGCTTAATATAACTTGTCATAGTAATTTCAACTAATACATTGTTAACTACAACACAGGAGTAGAAAACATCCCACAATCAGTAACAAAATAAAGGAATTTTCACCAAATGAGGGGTGCTGATTTGCTAAGAATATTACCATTAAGTAAATATGTTGCTTGAAACTACATTACAAACAAAGGAGTAGAAAACATCAAATAAACCAAATATCATAAAGGCATACCTATTAGAGATCCTGATCAGAGGCACTATGGTTAACAGATGTTTGAATTGCCACAGGTCTTGAAGAGCACAAAAGGCGTCCAATCTAGTAAAGGCAGCAAGAACAATGACTTGTAAGAAAGAAAGATAAAACCCAAAATAAACTACAACACTATTACCTACAACATTATTAACTACAACATTATGTAAGAAAAACAAAGAATCATATCTAAAGAATATGAATAATTTCAGATTTGAAGGAAAATGGTTAGGGTTTTAAATAAAAATTGGGGCTTTTTTAGATAATAGTAAAGAAAGTCTAAGCACATATGGCAAGAAAAGGAAAACTGATTTCGGTAAGACTCGATCTCAATCGTAGTTCAGATTGAAGCCGGTTCAGCGAGGGCGACCGCAAAAGTCACCGAGAGAAGAAGAAGACCCAGGACCAGATGAGATTTGAGCACGATAATAAAGGAAGATAACTTACCCTTGAGAGAGAGCGATTGTCAACAGTCTGGGTCGGCGGGGCGAGTTGGAAGAAGAAGAAGTCTGGGTTTCACGTGGTTTCTGAATGAGTGATGAATGAGTGGCTTTTTTTTGTTTTGTGAATGAATGAGTGCTTTTTTTTGTTTTGTGAATGAATGAGTGGTTTATTTAAGCGGGAGCCTCATTTTTTTTTCGTTACCCACGGATTTTTTTAATTTTACCTACGGAATAGCCGTCGAAATTAATTAAAAAAAAACAATTTATTTTATAAACAAATACCCACAGTTTTTCCGTAGATAACAATTAATTTAACTACAGACTGAGATCCGTAGGTAGTTTTCCGTAGGTACACAAGTATTTTCTTGTAGTGATAATAATAATAATAATAATAATAATAATAATAATAATAATAATAATAATAATAATAATAATAATAATAATAATAATAATAATAATAATAATAATAATAATAATAAAATATAAGGAAGGAGAAGTAGTAGGAGCCGCCGGAATAGAAAACATAAATTAGGATTATCGTTTGGCACCGATGACCGATAACTGTTTCAGAAAAGTTTCTCCATTTTCGCCCAAATTACAGTATGTTGTTATATTCATTTAGGTAGTCAAATAAACATACTTCCTCAAATTTTAACCATCCCAATTTCCCTCTAAAATACCTGACTTCTCCGTTTATAAAGTTCCTTATTTTGCATCGTTCTTCTTCACCGTAACTCCGATTTGAGTGGAACCAATGCCAAAACGATCGTGTGAAAAATGTCTATATTATCCACTAATTGGTTGTCTAATTTATGGTATGTTTCTTTGACCGAATTTCAAAATTAGTTTTAGAGTGCCTTCTCATAATTTATTTTTAATGTTTACCCATAAACTGTGGAGTTAGATCGATTGAAGGACAAATAATCAATGAACAAAGGTTGTTTGCTCATGGAATCGTATTCGTGTGTGAAAGCATCAAAATAAGGTAAGGGGTGAGAGAATGTTTGAATTCATGAGTATAATATATTGTGAGATGAACGGGAAAACTGTATTTCCCAACGATTCATCCGGGGCTCGCTACGTACGGCAGTAGCCCTTTGAGGGATAAATTAATGTGCAAATATGGAAATTGTGAGGTTAAAATATAGAATAGAAATATTTGTAAGGTGTTGATTGATTTAATTTCTTTAAATGTGTGGTATTTGATGTTATTGTGATATTGAGTGTCGAATTAATTTTATATATATGTTTGATTAGATGAGTTTATGTGATCTGATAAGAAAAGATGGATGTGTTGTGATAATTTTATGTAATGATGATGATGTATGAATAATAATTGTGATTTTATAAATTTGTGATAAGTTTATGTGATGAGGTACGATTGATGATAGTGATGCTCTAAATTTGTGATGAATTATGTAATAATGATGATGTGTGATTTATAATAGTGATGTTATGAATTTGTGATGAAAATATTGAAGTAACCCCTGATGAAATAATTGTGATTCGAATTTGTGTTTGAGATGAAGGTCTTAATGGAATATCATAGGCCAACGAGGGGAGAAAATAAATATTGAGAATTTGTGAAGTGGAGATTATTTTGTCATCATATAGGTAGGGCTGACAAGCCTAGTGATTCCGGGGAAGTACAACTAAATTGAGCCTGATCGTGGCGGTCTACTATTGAGCCTTAAGGCAAGATTGTTAGACCTTGGAGGTATGATTTGATGATTTGATGTTATAGTGAAGTATATTGATTTTCCTTGATTTTGACTATATAATGTCATGTTTTTCTTTGAAGAATGTTTGTGTAATGATACGGTTTATTGATGATTAATTGCGTGTTCTTCTTACTTATATTATACTATCTACATGATTTCAAAACTCACCTCCTTCGTTGTTTGTGTTTGACTGGCTTGGCTCTGCGTTTGTGAAGTTGCAGTTATTACAGGTTAATGAGTCTTGAAGTTCAAGTTTGGGAGGAATCCCGCTCTGATAGGTGATACTGGGAATTAAGAGTTGTAATGTGTATTTTACTTATGCAATTACAAATGACTTTTTATATGAAAACCTTAGTACTAATAAGTCTTGGGAATTAAATTAAGTAATTCTAGTTAAATCAAGTTCATTAAATTTTAATTGAGGAATAAAGTTGAATTGTTACATGTGTATTTAGAGAAACGTGATATCCTAAAATAGATATAAAAGTTTTTATTTTCTTGAACAGATTTTCTTTATCCGCCGCGAGTTTTCTTCAAATAATTTAGTATAAATTATTATAAATGTTATTTTGGGGTTTAGGGTGTCACACCCGACATTAATTAACCGCTTTAGAGTACTTCTTTAACCACTAAATCCTAGTACCCTAAAGTGGTTAACCACTAAATCCCGCTAATGAACCTTCATTACTCATTATTTTCAGAGTTATTTTGAGTCAATTGTTTAACTTATTTCTTTCAATTTAATGTTCATTTTAAAGTTATTTTGAATAAATGATCCTTTAAAAAAATAAGGTGTTTATGTTTTCATTTTCATGATTAACCAACTATTTTATGTAGTTTTGTATTGTTTCATTTGTTTAGCGCAATGCTGATCTTTGGTGAAAAAGCAACATGACTCATGTGCAGTATTTTATTCATATATCGAGGGAAATCCATAGCTATAACTTTCATGATGACACCGAAATCCAATTTGGATTATAAAAAGTGTGAAAAGTCAAGTCAAATCAGAGGGAAAGTTGTTTTAAAGAACAAAAGTGTTTATTTAACACTGTAGAGCATTGCACCCAACCATGCGCTACAATGCATTTGGTGGCACAATTTTATGTCCAGAGAAGAACTATACGCCAAGGATCCTAGCAATGCGCTAATAAGCATCCTAAAGCCCTATTTAAGATAAAAACTTAAATTTTACAAGGGTTCTGACCTAAGAGACCTTGGAGCTCATATTGGGAACATCTTGGAGGCTAGGAACTTAAAGATTTTACTCTTGGTGTTCCTATAACTTAGATCAAACATCAAAGGATGCAACGTAAAGTCATATAAAATACCTGATCAGGGAACTGCACCCTTAAACAGAATATTAGTGCTTTAAATTTTTTCCACAAAGTAATTTTGTTATCATCAAAACAGGTAAGAGTCATAGTTATTCAAACCAACTTGGTTGTAATAGATTTGGCATGGTCAATAATGTGGCATACCTCACAAAATAGAGGTAATTTTTTATATTCTACATCGACCATAAAAAAACCCTTCACGTTCAACAAGATGACTTTCATGAAGAGGTAAAGTTAGGTCAATATCAACACTCGTGCAAACTGATCGAATGTACGATTGCGTATGGCTTCACCAAGAGACTTTGGAACCATGAAATCTCACCTTGCGCGATATTTTGATGCAAAAATTGAAGGTTAAAATCAAGAGACCAAGCCGAAAGACGAAGGATACCCGAATTGAGATTCCACAACCCAATGGATGAAACAATACGTTGCTCCACCATAGAAATAAAACTGAACTCGAAAAATCCTTTACCAAGAGAAACCATTTTTCAAGGACCAATAACTTTCCAAAGTTTCTATAGTTATCGCGTAAGACATCGATTTTAAATTGAACTACAATCTTAACGCACAATGTGACACCATAAACCCAAAATAATACTAAATTTTCTCATTCCCGATATCACATATCAGAACTTCACTTCAAGATACTAAATACAACGTATAATATTTGCGTTTCTGCAAATGTGCACACATAAACAACGAAAGGGGTGAGCTTCGAAAGCGTGTAATAATTTTAAAAAGGTGAAATAAATACCTAGAACATCAAGTAAATATTGTATCAATTACACCACAATATTTTTTCATCATGATATAATAACATATTAATTCATAGCATCAAAATGAGACAGTCACAAATCCACAAGATGTTATGCATGATCTTATACTCTAAACTTCTTCTTGTTCTTTGGTATCATTCTATCTCTGAAATACATAATTAGAAGGTTGATATTATGTCACCAGACTTGTCAGACCCTACCTATATAATGACAAAATAATCTCCACGTCAAATACCCCTAACATTCAGTTTCTCCTTTCACTGGCCTAAGCTACTCACTCCATTAAATGTGTATGATTTATAAAGTAAATTATATTTTGTTAGGATAATTTTTTGTACACTATCATCTAAAAAATTGTAATAGATATATTGATAATCAAATACATATTTCTCTCTTAATTAATCAATCAATAAAATATCATATTTGATTTAAATGATCAATAATGCATAGTTGTCATGTGTACAGTTTGGATTAAATTATAATTACTGTTTTCTTTTTTTGAAAAAGACGTTTACTATTTGAGTGTATAATTTTTTTTGAATGTTTGAAACTTAAAATGAGGAGAGAGAAAAGGGAAAAGGAAAAATGGAAGATTTTTTGAATAAAAAGAAAATGTCATCAATACCCTAAAATTATAATGTTTGAAAAGTTTAAAGATGGGTGTTTTGATAATTTTTGTAAGCATTTGCTATATAATAGATAGCTCTATAGATAGATAATAGATATTGCAAATACAAAATTAAACAAACCATCTATTTTTAATTGGTTTTGGTTTCTCTCTCTCTAAAGTGGAATCAAACAACTCATTATACTATATTGATTATAATTGTTGAATAATTTAAAAAATAATCAATTAAGTTTAGTTAATTAATTTAAAATATTATAATTTCAAATGTGAAATTGAAAATGAAAGAGAAGAAAAGTAGAAAAATAAAAGAAAGTAA